>PVJC01024357.1:0-25572 GCA_004026665.1 Murina feae
CATTTTATTAAACATTTTAAGTTATTTTCATTAAGTGTAAATCAGAGTAACATATTCAACATGTTTTTGGATATTCCTTTGGAAAGGAAATATGGGGTTAAATGAGCACCTTAACAATTTATAAATGTGAGATGGAAAGCAGCCTTTTACAATTGCTAATTAATGATCTTTTTTTTTTGTAGGTGTCAGCTGTGATGCATGTTTAAAAGGAAATTTTCGAGGTCGCAGATATAAGTGTTTAATTTGCTACGATTACGATCTTTGTGCGTCTTGTTATGAAAGTGGTGCAACAACAACAAGGCATACAACTGACCACCCAATGCAGTGCATATTAACAAGGGTAGATTTTGGTACGTATTTAATAATATTTTAGTGGATTATCATTTAGAATTTTATGTGTGTATGTATGAAGAAGTAAAGGCACAATGTTCCAAGAACTATATCCCCAACAGCATACATGAGGCTCCATAGTTACTAAAAACTAGTGGCCCAGTGCACGAAATTCGTGCATATTAAAAGGGGACTAATTAGAGGAAATATTTTAATATTGCTATTTGCCCTTTCTCTATAATAGAAGTGTCAGAGATTAAAGAAAATTAGTAAAACATATATGAAAATCTTCCTCCTGTCAGAGTTTGGGGTGTACCATGGAACCCAGAGTCAAGACTTCAGCCACCCACGTGCACCTCAGAATCGCTCGACACCCAAACCTGGACAGCCCCTTCATTGGGCTAGATCCAGACCCGGCCGGTCCCACCCTGTCAAGCCCTGCCAGGTGGGGGGGGGTGTACCGTCAGGTCCCCTGGGTGCCAGGGCAGGGGGGCACGGCCTAAGGTCCCCTATCAAGCCCTGCTGGGCGGGGGGAGCAGCCTGAGGTCTCCTGTCAAGCCCTGTGGGTGGAAGGCATGACCTGAGGTCCCCTGTCAAGCCCCATGCAGTAGGTGGGTGGGTGTGCAGCCTCAGGTCCCTGCTGATTGCTCCTTAAGGCTCATTATGGGAACTTAGCCTCAGCTGTGAGTGCAAATTGACCGAAGTGACAGTCAATTTGCATATTCCCTCTTTATTATATAGAATAACATGAATCTTTTATAAATTCTGTGTAATTCTTTCTCCTAATCATAGTTTACTTATTTATGAAAGCCATTCAGAAGATATGATACGGAACAGTGCTTCAGTAAAGAAGGAATGAAGTTAAACTTCCTGTTCTGCTTAATAATACACATAAATTCTTATTCTAGTTATCAGAAAACAGATTATTCCTACAATTGGTTAGAAGACATTGGGAAAGCTATGAATCCATAAGGAAAGCTATGAATGTTTCATTGCTGTAATTTCTTACATAGTCAGCTCTTGTTATTATCTTTTTTAATTATAGTAAAAAAGACTAGTGGGTGTCTCGGGTGGTTTTAATTTGCATTACTTTGATGACTAATGTGTTGATCATTTTTTCTTGTGCTTATTGGCAATTTGTATATATAGTCTTTGGAGAAATGTCTATTCAGATCCTTTGCAAATTTTTAAAATCGGGAATATATCTTTTGTTACTGAGTTTTAATAGTTCATTGTCTATTTATATACAAGCTCCTTATCAGAAATTTTCATTTGCAGAAATTTTCTTGCATTCCATGGGTTGTCGTCACTTTCTCAATGATGTGTTCTGAAGCACAAAAGTTTTAGTTTTGTTGATGTCCAGTTATCTGGGGTTTTTTCCCCCCCTTACATTATACTTTTGGTGTCATAGTTAGAAAATCTATTGCCTAAGTCAAGAACACAAAAATTTAAAACTATGTTTTCTTCTAAGAGTTTTGTAGTTTCAGCTTTTATATTAAGATCTTTGATCCACTTTGACTTAATTTTTGTAAATGGAATGATAAAGAGGTTTAACTTTATTCTTTGGCATATGGATATTCAGTTGTCTGAGCATCATTTGTTGAAAAGACAATTCTTTATCCAATGCAATATGTCTTGGCATTCTTGTTGAAAATCAGTTGACAAGGATAGGGGGGAGATAGAGTGATGTTGGCCAAAGGGTACAAACTTTTGTTATGCAAGATTAATAAGTTCTATGGATGAATAAATTCTAATGCATAGCATGGTGACCATAGTTCACAATATAGTATTCTATATCAACAAACACACACATACACAATGGT
Organism: Murina feae; assembly: GCA_004026665.1. Taxonomy (NCBI): domain Eukaryota; kingdom Metazoa; phylum Chordata; class Mammalia; order Chiroptera; family Vespertilionidae; genus Murina; species Murina feae. The sequence continues at coordinate 2,154 of PVJC01024357.1, forward strand.
AACTGTATAGAAGTGGAGGGTATGTTAATTAGGTTGATTGTGGTGATCTTTCCATAATATAAATAATCTACATATCAAGTTGTAATCATTAATATATGAAATTTGTACATGTCAAAGATAACTCAATAATGCTGTTTAAAAAGTTAGTTGATCATAAATGTGCTTATTTCTAGACTCTCAAGCGATTTCATTGATTTATATGTATATATTTATACATATATTTAAGCCAATATCATGCTGTCTTGATAACTAGCTTTATAGTAAGCTTTGAAATCCAGAAGTGTGAGTCACCGTTGTTGTTCTTCAAGATTATTTTGGGTATTCTAGATCCCTTGAGTTTCCATGTAGTTTTGGATCAGTTTATCAAATTTCTGCAAGGAAGCCGGCAGGGATTTTGATAGGGATTGTTTTGAGTCTGTAGATCAGTTGGGAGAGTAATGATATTAAATCTCTCAGTCCATGAACATGGGATCTCTTTCCATTTACTTAGGTCATTTAATTTTTTTCAACAATGATTTATAGTTATCAAAAAATAAGTTTTATGCTTTCATTAAATATATTTCTAAGTATTCTATTATTTTTGCTATTGTACATGGAATTTTTAAATTTTTATTTATTTATTTATTTGTGTGTGTGTGTACACACACACTAGATGCCCATTGCACAAAATTTGTGCACAGGTAGCGTCCTTAGACCTGGCTGGCAATCAGGACCCATCAGGCCTTCCATCAGCACACATCGTAGCAAGCATTTAAACTCCTGAGGGGACAATTTGCATATTAGCCTTATATTATATACTAGAAGCCTGGTGCACAAAAATTTGTGCACTCGGAAGGATCCCTCAGCAAAGCCTGTGCCCTCTCACAGTTTGGGACCCCTCAGGGGATGTCCACCTGCTGGCTTAGGCCCACTCCCCTAGGGGATTGGGCCTATTCTGGCAGTCAGACATCCCTCTGGCAGCCCAGGAGCCCTCAGAGATGTCCACTTGCCAGCGGGGACCAGGCCTAAGCTTCAGTCAGACATCCTTAGCATTGCCGAGGAGGCGGGAGAGGCTCCCATCACCACTGCTATACTGGCATTCGTAGTTTGGTTTTTGGCTGAGCAGAGGCTCCCACCAGCGCTGCTGCCCTTGCCAACCATGAGCCCAGCTTCTGGCTGAGCAGCGTTCCCCCTGTGGGAGTGCGCTGATCATCAGGGGCAGCTCCTATGTTGAGTGTCTGCCCTCTGGTGGTCAGTGCACATCATAGCAACTGGTCATTCTGCTGTTCAGTTGATTTGCATATTAGCCTTTTATTATATAAGAGGATTTTTACTGCAAGTATGTAGAACAACAACTAGTTTCTGTATATAGAACTTGTGTCTTGTGATATTATTGAACTCATTTATTACTTCTAATAGTTATTTTAGTGGATTCCTTAGCGTTTGGAAGAAATTCATCTGCTATTAGAGGCAGTTTTACTTCTTCCTTTCCACCTGGATGACTTTCGTGTCACTTGCTTGCCTAGATTTTTAGTAAAATATTGAATAGAAAGGGCAAGAGTGGACCATTCTTGTAGTTTCTGGTCTTGGGGGGCAGGGGGAGAGGGATATCCAGTCTTTCCCCAGTATGATGTTAGCTGTGCCTTTTTTGTAGATGCCCTTTAACAGGTGAGGAAGTTTTTTATATATTTATCCTCACTATCCCAAATTTACCTGACAAGTCTTATGCACATAATAAATGGTCAGTATATATGTAGTGGATACATACTTTTAAGATAGTCTAAATCTCCCTAAAAATTAATGTGAACAAATTAATAATGTAGTGAACACTTCCTTCCATTTTCTAGTCTCACAAAAATGGTCCTGTCCTCTTAAATTAGGTGTTGTGTTTCATGTTAAAAAATGATAGTTCTTTGTAATGAAGTGACATAACCTATTAAATATACTTTCAATTACATTTTTTTTTGTGTGCTGCTTATGGAGAGAAATAGACTTATTCCTTGAGATGTATTAATGAGGGAAACTGATTATTCTCACTGAGTGGTTGGTTCTTCACTAACTAAGTTGAGCAGAGTATGCTATGGTAGTGTCCCAGTTAGCATTACAGGAACTGAATGCCGAGGATCCTTCCTGCTTGTAAGAATGGTATGTGATGAAACTCATCTGGGAGTTGGCATATTGATCATGGTCATCTGTTCCTTTCCTCTGAGCACTTGTGTTCTTGTATGTAATACACCCTGATGATTTCTTTGTGTTGACATTGATACTACCATGGTATATACAGAAAAAAAATAATTGCAATAAAATTAGAACCAAGCCCAGGCCAGGTAGCTCAGTTGGTTATCATGTCATCCTGCTACGCCAAAGTTGTGAGTTTGACCCCTGAGCCTGGGGCACTTACAAGAATCAACCAGTAGATACATGGATAAGTGGAACAACAAACCTACCCCTCTCTCTTTTTCTCTCTTTCAGTAATTAAAGTTTAAAATAAAATTAGAACCAGATGTGAAATGAGAGAGGTTTAAAATTAATGAAGGGATTGAAAAGCTCTTTGCTCTATTTTTGTCTTACGGCTGTACTATCTATATGGAGAAAGAATTGGAGGGCTGTCATGGAATCCTTGAGAATAAGGATATTGCAAATATAAACAGGGAGGCACCTACGCACACATTGACAGTGAAGTTGTTGGTGAAGATTTTAGACAACTTTTTTTTTCACTATCATTGCAAATACTTTTTCACATTTACTCAATTGTCATTTTCTTAAGGCACACTTCAAAAAAAATCTTTTGACTATATGATTGCATTCTTACATTTTAAAAAAACTAATAATTCTTTCTCAGTATAATTGTACTTTGTTTTTCAGATTTGTACTATGGTGGGGAAGCTTTCTCTGTAGAGCAGCCACAGTCTTTTACTTGTCCCTATTGTGGAAAAATGGGCTATACGGAGACATCTCTTCAAGAACATGTTACGTCTGAACACGCAGAAACATCAACAGAAGTGGTAAGTAGAAGAGCCTTGTGTCTAAAATGATGGGGTTAAGTAAATTATTTCTAATATAAATAAAGCTAGGTCACTATCATGTACCTTCTCCTAAGTTTTCATAGTAATTATTAAAATTATGTATATATACACACACACACACACACATTTTAAAGTGGTCTCTTCTTTAAATATATAGAGATGAAGAGGTAGGGAGAGATAGAAACATCAGTGATGAGAATCATTGATCAGTTGCCTCCTGCACACCCCCTACTGGGGATCAAACCCACAACCCGGGTATGTGCCCTGACCAGGAATCGAACCCAGGACCCTTCAGTCCACAGGCCGACATTCTGTCCGCTGAGCCAAACCAGCAAGGGCTAAAATTATATTTTAACAGCAAATTTTATACAGCTTAGGAAGTAACATATGTTCAAAATAATGCCCCTCATTTGTCCAGACTCTTCACCAAATTCAGGAGCCTTCAGGAAATAAATGCATTGTGAAAAGATTAAAAGCACGTCAACCTGCCACACAGCTGATTTTATAGCAAGTATTCTTGCTACCTGCCTCATTTTTCTTCTGTAAGGAAATCTTCACAAGGAAATTTAAAAATCTTTGGTCGTGTATTAAGTAGTAATCCATTATCACATCTCACTGACTTTACTGTACTTGGATTTCTTCCGATTAAATCTCTTGCTTCATAGCACAAAGCTCTGAGGTCCCTAGAAGTTCCTTGCACTCTGATCTTTTCTGGTACCTAAAAGCCAGAGACCCAGAATAATACACAAAGCAAGTCTTGCCTCGAAAACTTTTTAGGTATTTTACTTGATGTGATTCAGCATATATCCAACTTCAAGTGATGATAAAGTGCACCCAAAAGACTCCTCTTCCACCCTTTACTGTTGGTAATAAGAAAGAGGTAGAGATGGAACTGTAGGTGTGTAATTTGGAGGATTAGGGCACAAGCAGTTACACACTGCATCAACTCATAAAACCCCTGAAATTTAGGGCCTAAATGCACTCAAAACAAATTAACTAAAACTGAGGAGAAATAAAGTAATGTCCAAGGACACGCATCTAGTAAGGGGCAGAGCCAGGTGTTTGCACTCACCCAGAGTCCCCCTGGGTTACAGAGGCCCTACTTAACCAGTGTCCCTACCTCCACCACAGCTCTGCTACAGCTGCGAACACAGGCTCACTTTCATTCCCCTTTGCATTGCTGTTTTGATGCTTAAAGTTGTTGAAGTTTTATCATTCAAACAGTTGGTAGTCCTCAAGCCACTTTTGCTGTCTGATGACTCAGAAATGCTCTCATTTTGCATGTTGGGGAGCCTGGAAACACAGTCGTCACATTTCGCTACTGTTCTTCATTCGTTCTTTTTATGCTGTCAAGGCGACTGCTTCCTTTTGTGCAGTCCCAGACACCAGGCTGAAGAATGTTGACTGGGTTGCATCTTCATTCTGGTTTCTGTGGAAAACTTGGAAAAAGTTCTCCTTGATTTAATTTCTGTCAGATACGGTCCTTTATTTACCTAGATACAGTTAGGGAGAGATTTCCCTTATTATAAACTAGGCATTCTTTTTTTTAAATATATTTTATTGATTTTTTTTTTTTTTTTTTTTTTTTTTTTTTTTTTTTTTTTTTTTTTTTTTTTTTTTTTTTTTTTTTTTTTTTTACAGAGAGGAGGTGAGAGGGATAGAGAGTTAGAAACATTGATGAGAGAGAAACATCTATCAGCTGCCTCCTGCATAACCCCTACTGGGGATGTGCCCACAACCAAGGTACATGCCCTTGATCTGAGACCCTTCAGTCCTCAGGCCGACGCTCTATCCACTGAGCCAAATCCGTTAGGGCTAAACTAGGCATTCTTAAAATCAGTCTAGCCAACAGGCCTTGATACACTCTCACCACCCCACAGATGGGGTGCTCAGTTTTTCATATCCGAAATTAGAGAATACAGTGGAAAATTAAGTCCTATCTATAAAGGAAACGCTAATTACTCATTTGTTTAAAATAGGAGTTAGCCCTCGCTGGTTTGGCTCAATGGATAGAGTATTGGCCTGCAGACTGAAGGGGCCCAGATTCGATTCCAGTCAAGGGCACATGCCTGGTTTGTGGGCTTGGTCCAAAGTGCAGAAGGCAGCCAATCAATGATTCCCTCTCATCATTGATGTTTCTATCTCTTCCTTTCTATTCCTTCCTCTCTGAAATCAATAAAAATATATTTTAAAAAATAAAACAAAATAAGAGTTAGTTCCTGAAAGTAAATACAAGATTGTACTCCTCTATAGCGGATACACAGTTTGAAAGTTAATTACTGATCGTGTACAAATGGTTTTGTGGTCTGGCTCACATAGTGTATCCAGTTAGTTACGTGCCTTCATTAAGTTCCACATGTTTGGAACACTGCTCCAAGCAGTGGCTATACTGTTTTTCATATTGGCATTTGTGGAATATTTTAAGGACTTTCCTCCCCTTCTTATCAGCTCTTAGTCTGCATGAGCACTGACTGCATCTACCTCTATTCCCACGCATAACAAACCCAGACATTTCAAAGTGAAAAGTGGTAAGCAGCCCTGCTGGTGTGGCTTCTTTGGTTGCACATCGTCCCCTGCACCAAAAGGCTTCCAGTTTGATTCCAGTCAGGACACATGCCCAAGTTGTGGGCTCAGTCTCTAGTGGGGGTGTGCAGGAGGCCGATCTATGTTTCTTTCTCATATCAGTGCTTCTCTCTCTCTCTCTCTTTTTCTCTCTCTCTCTCCCCCCCCCTTCCTTCCCCTCTCCCTTCCTCTCTCTCTAAAATAAAAATATATTTTAGCTCTTGCCTGTGTGACTGGTTAGAGCATTGCTCCACACACCAAAGGTTGTGGTTTGATTCCTGGCCAAGGGCACCTACTTGGGTTGCAGGTTCAATCCCCAGCCCCAATTGGGGCATATGCAGGAGACAGCCAATAGATGTTTTTCTTTCTCTCTCCCTCCCTCTTCCTCCTTCCCTTCTCTTCTCCCTCTTCCCCTTCTCCACCTCCCCCTCTTCCTCTCTTCTCCCTCCTTTCCACTCTCTTTGAAAAATCTATGGAAAAAAATTTATCATTGGGTGAGGATTAAAAATATATATTTTTTAAATGATAAGCAGACACGAATCTTTGAAATGAAGGTGCAAGGATCTTCTCCATATAAGTCATTTCCTAGATCCAAGCTGGCATTGAGCAGCTAGCTACACTGCGTAACAGCTTTCTGACTTGTGTCCATTCTGAAGGACTGGTGCCTATGCCACACTAGTTAAATCTTATATAATTGATTTCAGAGAGAGGAAGGGGAGAGAGAGAGAGAGAAACATCAATAATGAGAGAGAACCATTGATTGGCTGCCTTCTTCACGCTCCCTTCTAGGGATTGAGCCCAAAATCCAGGCTTGAGCCCTTGACCAGAATCAAACCCAGGACGCTTTAATCCACAGGCTGATGCTCTATCCACTGAGCCAAACCAGCTAGGACAATTGTTAAATTATTTTGAATGCCTTTCTGTGTATATGTGAAGTATATTAGCTCTAGTATGTTAGTTATATGTAAATATCCAGGTGATATTATGCACTGGCCAGTTTGGCTCAGTGGATAGTGTTAGCCTGCAGACTGAAGGGTTCTGGGTTCAATTCCAGTCAAGGGCAGATGCCCGGATTGTGGCCTTGATCCTCAGTAAGGAGTCTGCAGAAGTCAGCTGATCAGTGAGTTTCTATCTCTCTCATCATTGATGTTTCTTTCTCTCTCTCCCTCTCCCTTCCTCTCTAACATCAATAAAAATATATTTAAACAAATAAATGTCCAGGTGGTATTACTATGGGTCCCCTCTTACCCCACCCCCAGTATTTGGCAAAGTTGGGGTGAATCAGACATTTTGAATTCTGGAGTTTGAGTGACTCAGGTCATTGTGGTGAGGGGTTATGTTCAAGTAGTAGCTGACTCACCTCGTTTTCTGTTCTTGTTTACCTTTTTGTTTCTAAATGCTCAGTTTGTTACTTTGCTTTGTCCCTGTGTTTCCCGCCTATGTCCTCTAGAGTCTAGACCATCACTTTGTACCTATCTACAGGATTTAAGGATCTCACTCCTCTAACCATTTAAAACCATTTGGAACACTTAGGGGCAAGAGGATATACCACTGCAGATATCGCTGTCACACTAGTAAGAATTTACTGGTATCTGGCATAGCTAGTGAGAAAACATACTGAAGGTTAATTTTGAAAACAACTTTGTTGACCTTGTCTTTATTTCTCTGTTTCCTTGTTCAGAGAGGGACTCTAAGACCCAACTGGAAGATTTCCCTTCCTTCTTAGGATTATTGTAAGATTACTCAAGAGGTTTTTTATTTTGATAGTATGACATCTGACATAGAATGCATATGAAGATGATTACCAGTTAAAAATTTAAAAAGCTGACTGGGTATAGTTTTAGGAGTCTTTATGTAAACACCAAATATAAACAATGTGATTTTGAAATTAAGTACAAGTTCTTAAAAACCCTCATAGTTATGAGATTTGGTAGATTAGGACAAGTAACTGGATTTTGATTGTGGAAAGAATTGGAGGAAGTAGCACTGTATGTAATGACTGAAATCCATCAACCTGGTAGTAGAAGTGAACAATAGAGGTCAAATTGGATTGTAGATAGGAGGGATCTAGTTTGGGTTGTGAAAGAAACATGGTGGGGAAACTTTTATTTGAGCATAAAAGACATTAAGAGTGACTCCTAAAATTTTTCTTAAATCTTGCATTTGAGCTGATTTGTCCTTTAGCTAATTAGAAAGCCTTAAGGGGTTTTTTTGGTTTGTTTTTAAATGGAGCTTGCCTTTACCTTTAATTATGTGTAATTAATCTTCCTCTTGCAATTTATGTGAAGAACATTATGCTTATAAAGCATAAGCACTTTGTGGTTTACCAACATTTTTTTCTCATTTCTAGAAATCTATGTTATATTATTTTGTCCATCTTATAAAATAAAGGGCTAATATGCAAATCGATTATGCTATAATGTGCTCGGACCACCAGGGGACAAACGCTCAATGCAGGAGCTGCCCCCTGGTGGTCAGTGCGCTCCTACAGGGGGAGTGATGCTCATGCCAGAAGCCGGTTTGACGGCTGGCAAGTGCAATGGCAGTGGTGGGAGCCTCTCCTGTGTCCGCAGGAGCGTGAAGGATGTCCAGCTGACAGCTTTGGCCTGCTCTCCACGGGGAGCCCGTTGAAGCCATTAATTGAACATCCCCTGAGGGCTCCTGGACTGCGAGAGGGCACAGGCAGGATTGCGGGACTTTCCCCCTCCCCCAACCCCACCCTCAGAGCATGAATTTCATGCACCAGGCCTCTTGTAATTAATAACAGTCTTCTAATAGTTTACTTCTGGGAACTCTTGCTTTCTATTTTTTATTTAATTTATTTGCTCTTTGTTTTCATTACTCTCCAGAAAAAGGGGAGGGGAGGGGTGTCTCCCACTTTCGTAGGTGCTTCATATATGTTAGTGAGACATTCTCCCCCCTTTTTAATGAAGACCAAGATGTGTTTTTAACAAACTGAGTTTAATTTTTAAATAGCATGTAGTCTTTTGTTCTAATTATAGTAATTTGATAAGAAATAAAAATCAAGGAGAACATTTATTTTCCACAATCTAAATTGAGACAATTTTATTTTGAATGATAAATTTTATGGAGAAAAACATTGGCATAAAAGGACATACAAATCTTTTTTAATGATTTATAATAATCAGTTTTAGCAGATAATGTTTAATTTTTTATTGATTTGAGAGAGAAAAAAACATTGATTTGTTCTACTTATTTATGCATTAACTGGTTAGCTCTTATATGTGCCTTGACTGGTGATCGAACCCACAATCTTGGCGTATTGACCCGGCCAGGGAACATGTGTTGAATATTTAAACAGTTGTTTGAGTGTTAAGTAAAAGGAGCCATAGGGACAGAATAGAAATTATCATCATTGTTACATTTTGTTTATAAACAATTAGATGCATTTGATCTATTTTCTCAACACATATGTTTCCTTGTTAGGCGCAATAATAGTGGATGAACCACAATTTTTCAAAATATTACCCATATAATCAGGTTATCAGGAAAGGTAACATTTAAAAGCCAAAGACACATTTTTAAAAAAAAGGCTTTGATTGTTACTGCTTGTATTTTTTTTAAATCAATGAATGCAGTTGGATGCTGTCTGCTCTTCTGTGAACAAAGGTATTTTATTTAATAATATGGAGAAACAGGATTTGAAAAATACAGTTGCGACAGGCAGTCATATTGCCACTACTCAACCGTACGTATTCAGCTACAAAGATTATAGATCATCAGGATGTGTTACCTTTACTATTTGTGCCTTTTCATTGTTTTTAAAAAATATATATATTATTATTGATTTCAGAGTGGAAGGAAGAGGGAGAGAAAGAAACATCGATGATGAGAGGGAATCATTGATAGGCTGCCTCCTGCACCACCCCCAACTAGGGACTGAGCTGGACCTCCTGGTTCATAGGTTAACATTCAATCAATGAGCCACACTGGCAGGCCTTTTCCTTACTTTACACTTAAAACACTTTCTATTTTATAGCTCACTTTTTTCTGTTTTTAGAATTTAGCTATCTTTGCATAGTTTTTTAATAGTAGTTATTTTGAGCACATTTACTTATTTAAAATCAGATAGTTGTACTTTGGATTTTAAGGGTGATAGCCATTAGTATATCAGCAGATTAGTTGATAGCAGAGAAGGAAATGTTCTGTGATAATCCTTTGTATATGTGTCATGATACTTGTAGAGATACTTTTATAAGAAATCAATTTCTTAAGATGATATGAAAATCAAAAGGGGAATCACTGAGATTATCATGAAAATGAGGTAATAGTAGCTCTTTCAGGAAGGTGTCTGTGCCTGCTCGTGAAAGTATGTCGTTATCTCTGGGTAGGGTTTTCATTACTCCTACTTTCCTCTGTGTGGAATTGAAATCCTGTAGGGGAAGGTGATCAGGCAGTATTCCGAATGGGAAGAGCACGTGAGGGGAAAGGAAGTGCTGTGGAAGAGAGCAGCAGGTGGTAGAGACATTCATTTTGAATTCCTTTGGCCACTGGTCTGGTTTCTTCTTTCTCCTGTGAATTACTGGTTTGTATAGTTCCATGTCCAGATAGTTAATTTCAAGTTGGTGCATAGAATGTTTTGCAGGGAGATTTGTCGGGAGGGTAGTATAAAGTAAAGAAGTAAATATCTCTGGCAATTGTTGGCAAATTATAAGGTAGCACAGAGTTCTTTTCAAGCCTTCCCTCCTCCTAACACCGCTTTCCCCACTGTGCCCCTCACATTTAAAAATAAAATAAAATGGTTAGGAAAATTATTTTCAGATGCCAATTTTGGTATTCAAAGTGGGGTCATTCTTTCTAAGAAGCCCTGCTGTATTCCGCTTCACTGAACAAGCTCCCTGGAGGAGAGGAGCATGCACACCTCTGTCCTCACCAGGCTCTGATTTCGAACAACCATGTAAACAACAGAGCGCCACCAGCTTAGGTGGAGTTCATCTCTGGTTCTTCACTAAAATAGTTGCTGGCCTTTGGGCACTATGTCCATTCCTGTTCCCCTGCCACATTCTGTTCTTATTGACACCATTAAGCAATAAGCGGTTCCTATTTCCCTTTCTTAAAGTCCACGGGTAGAATACCCAGCTTACCCCTGGGAGACAGAAGAGGAAAGTCTTACGTTGGGGTTTTCTTCTGGGAGAGCACAGGTGCTCCCAACTAGAGAATTGTGGGAAGTCAAGCTCCGGCTCTTTTGGAGTTATTTATTTTTTAAAGTATTTTTAATTGATTTTAGAGATGAAGGGAGAGAGATAGAAGCATCATTGATGAGGAGAGAATCATAGATTGGCTGTCTCCTACATGCCCCACACTGGGGATCGAGCCCACAACCAGGCATTTGTCCTGACCGGGAATCATCGAGCCATAGCCTCCTGGTTCACAGGTTGACATTCAACCACTGAACCATGTGGCCAGGCTGGAGTTATTTTTTAGTATGGCTAAATATGTTACTTCAAGGTTTGTGAATCCCAGAACATCAACATACATATATAATTTACATTTCTGTCCACAAAACATGTTTAAAAGCAATTCTTAATTACTTAGGACTTTTAAATCAAGCATACATATAAGGAAAATTAAAAACTTTAGTATATAACAAAACCCACTAAATTTCTAAATGCTGACTCTCTAAAAATAGATGACAGATCCAACCTCAACATTATATGGGGAAAATGTAACTGAGGGAAAAAACAACTTTATATGAATTAATTCATATCCTATATAATATCCTATATAATAAAAAGGTAATGTGCAAATTGACCCTAACAGCAGAATGACTGGGAATGACTGGTCACTTTGACACACATTGACCACCAAGGGGCAGATGCTCAATGCAGGAGCTGCCCCCTGGTGGTCAGTGCGCTCCCACAGTAGGAGCTCTGCTCAGCCACAAGCCAGGCTGATGGCTACCAGTACAGCAGTGGTGGCGGGAACCTCTCCTGTTCCTCAGCAGCTCTAAGGATGTCCGACTGCAGCTTAGACCTGCTCTCCGCTGGCAAGTGTACATCCCCCGAGGGCTCCCAGGCTGCCAGAGGGATGTCTGACTGCCAGCTTAGGCCCGATCACCTGGGGAGCGAGCCTAAGCCAGCAGGTGGATATCCCCTGAGGGGTCCCAGACTGCAAGAGGGCACAGGCCAGGCTGAGGGACCCCCCACACTCCTCCCCCCCGAGTGCACAAATTTTTGTGTACCGGGCCTCTAGTTTAATCGTAAGTTAATTTCAGTGTTCTGCAACAACAGAAAATTAGAATACTATCGAGTTGAACAGAACAGTGTACTTACTCAGATCTTGTAAGGGCATGTATCTGTTTTGGCAAAATGGATGGTTACAGTGGCAGTAGATGGGGAGAGATGGTTGTTATGGGAAATAAATTGAGTCTGCCAAGTGAGATCAGATAATAGAGAACTTTTAAAAGTGGAATATTTTTCCACTTGGTTTGGTGAACAACAGACATTTGATACCTGTACAGAGGAATGGCATGACTTTCTTCACCATCCTGCCACAGAGGCTATCATTAAGAAGGGATGCATGTTAAGGTTCCAGGGATTCTGTGGTCCTTTTGAAACAGGATGAACCTAATCATAATGATTATGTGAAAGAACACGGATCAAAAAAGGGGTAGAAATTGCAAAGAAGCTGTGCTGCCTGCTATAAGATCATGGTTGCTGGAAAAACAATACATCAAACATTTGGTGTCTCCAGAAAGTAACAATATAAGTAAAATCACAACTTTTGTGTGCTGTTGTTTTTAATTCAGTTTCTAGTTATCTTTTTCAATATATTTTTATTGATTTCAGAGAGGAAGGGAGAAGGAGAGAGAGAAACATCAACGATGAGAGAGAATCATTGACTGGTTGCCTCCTTCACACCCCTTTCTGGGGATGGACCCCACAACACCTGGCATGTGGCCTTGATCAGAATCTAACCCAGGACCCCTTCAGTCTGCAGGCCGACACTCTATCCACTGGGCCAAACCAGCTAGGGCTGAAATCACAACTTTTTAAAAAAGCATTTTTATTGAGATATAATTGACATATAACATTGTATCTATTTCAGATGTACAACATGATTTGATTATTTGTCTATGTTTCAAAACGATCACCACCATAAGCCTAGTTAACGTCCAATACCATACATAGTTAACAAATTTGTTTTTCTTCTCTTTATATATATTGTCCCTCATTTTCCCCCACTTAATCCTCCTCCACCCAGACCCTATCCCCCCTAGGCCCTTACCACCCTATTGTCTGTGTCCACAGCTATGCATATAAGTATCTAAGTTTGAAGTCACAACTTTTGAACAGTATTCTCTAAAGGAAAATGTTTCTCATAAATCTAAAACTAGTCACTTAAAAGAAAGGAGTTTATCAAGTTTGTGTTCCCAAAACTGAGTCAAGAACTGCCAATTGCCAAGACAGGTATTTCCCTTAAGATGTTTGTTGTAAACACAAAGCATGACCTCCCAGAGTTGAAGGGCAGTTCATATGGTCTGAGAGGATGATGCATCGAAATGAATTGACCTCGTTCTAAAGAACCGAGCTCAGTAAGCTCTTTGGCATCTACTGGATGCTTTTGGTGAAAGGACAATCTCTGTACAATGCTGCAGGCTAGCTTCAGTTCAAGCCAGACAGTAGGGACAGGCTTGATGGGCCTGATAGGCAATTTTAAAAAGCGCATTTTTCTGTAGCAGTGGATGGGCAAGAAACATGTTATGAAACCTATCCAAAAAGAAAAAGAGAAAAGAAACACAGGAAAAGAACTCATCACATGTTGTTTTCAAAGCTCTTTACAGAACCTAGAGCAAGGATGCTATCTGGTGGGGAGTGTGAGTTCAAGAAGGAGGCTGGAGGAAATCTCACCTTGCTTTAGACTGGTTCATGAAATGGGGACGACTGTGTGGCCCTTTTGTTTAAAAACAAAAGCTGTGCATGCTGACTTCAGATTATTTTTGTGTTTGTGTGGACATGGCCTGTCTCAAAGAAAAAGTTCTGCAAGTAGAGACTTAGCATTTATATATGGACTTGAAGAGGTTTGTTTTAGACATTGGTAACCGCCTGTGTTGAGAGTAGGCAGTGACTGGTCGCTGGCTGTGAATCATAAACTGGGACCGCGTGGGAAAGTGGAAACTCCATTATACTCTAAGCATGGGATCTCAGTACATTGGTAAAGGCTCCTGAATGGGTAGCAGATAAAAAGCAGGACTGACGCTGCCCTTAGGTGGCAAGGCGAAGCGAAGGGGAAGACGAGCAGTAGCAAAGACAGTGTGTAAGGATGGGGGAGGAGGGAATAATAGTAACATCTGGTGTTTCATACAGAGGGTAAATATTTAGTTTTCAGGTCCACTGTATATTTAAGCTGTAGTTGCCGGATTTATGCAGTTATAAGATAACTGGGACCCTTGTCAAAAATACAGAATCTTGAAACTCCTAGACTCAGTTTCCAGGAAGGGGTCTGGGAAACTGTATTTTTTAAAATCTGCAGTCAAATTTAGGAAACACTGACTTAAGCCAATTCAGTAAGCCTTAATGTTGACAAGTTATTATAATTTTAAGTTAATTTGTTACGTAAAATTTTCTTGTTCGAGAAATAGGCATTACTATGTCATGTGGCAGAAGTATAAATATTAATGTTGACAGACTCGTAATTTTAGAGTCAGTAGCTTATTCTTTGTGTGGAATTTGCTGTCCTGTATAAGGATTAGATACCATCATGTGGCCATGAGACACACTCAAAACGAAGCAGTATTTGTGATCCTGAATGTCAGGGTGGTGTTCAGTCTGTCCCTCTCTCCTCCACCTATTCCCTGGTTCTCTTGTCTTGTTTTGCTCTTGTTTTTCTTTCTTCTTCTTGTTTCCTCCATTACTTCTCAGAATGTACAACCTGCCCCAACCAGTTGCTCAATGGTTAGAGTGGCAACCCGAGGAACATAAGGTCTTGGATTCGATTCCTGGTCAACAGCAATATGCCTTGGTTGTAAGCTCGACCTCAGGCTCCAATCGGGCTGTGGGGCGTGTGCGGGAGGCAGTCAGTTGATGTTTTCTTTCTCTCTCTCATCAATGTTTTTCTCTTTCCTCCTCTCATTCCCTCCAATTTCTCTTTTAAAAATCAATGGAAAAAATATTCTCAGATAAGAATTTTAAAAAGTAAGAAAAAGAAAGTCTTAAACTGTGAAGTCTTATGATACTACTAGGGGCCCGGTGCACAAAAATTTGTGCACTCGGGAGGTCCATCAGCCCGACCTGTGCCCTCTCGCAGTCTGGGACCCCTCTGGGGATGTCCACCTGCTGGTGTGCCTGGTCAGCCTGGATGAGGGGCTGATGGCTGTTTGCAGACTGGCCAAGACCCCCAGTGTGGATCCTCACTCCAATGGGGTGTGGTCAGCCTGGGTGATGGGCTGAGGGCCGTTTTCAGGCTGCCCACAGTCCCTTCAGGTTTTGGGTCCCTACTGGGGTACCTGGCCAGCCTGGGTGAGGGGCTGATGGCTGTTTGCAGGCTGGCCAAACCCCCCCAGTAACATCCCTCACCCCATTGGGATGTGGCCAGCATGGGTGAGGGGCTGATGGCTCTTTGCAGGCTGGCCAAGCCCCCCAGTAACGTCCCTCACCGCATTGGGGTGTGGCCAGCATGGGTGACAGGCTGATGGCTATTTTCAGAATTTCAGTCTGCCCATAGCTCCCTTTGACCCAATGTCCCAGCAAGGCTGGCTGGACGCAGGTTTCTGGGGTTTGTTTATCTTCTGTAATTGATACACTGTTCCTTTAAGCCCGGGCCTAGTAACGAAACCTCCTCTCTGCTTCAGCTCTGGCTTCTATAATGAAACAATGTTTAATTAGAAGTCAGGCCCGGCCTGCTGTTTGCTTCAGCTCCTTGGATTGAAACATTTGTTGCAAATATGATGTTCCCTGGAGCAGAGAGAAACCCAAGCGCAAACAGTTTCACTCCTGCTGCAACGGACGATGCCTGTTTACTCGGGCCCCTGAGTGCCACCCTCCATGTTGGCTGGGTTAATTTGCATACAGTCGCTCTGATTGTCTGGTGGGCGTGGCTTAGGCATCCCAAAGAAATGGTTAATTTTAATATTACACTTTTATTAGTTAGGATTAGAGGCCTGATGCACAAAAATTCGTGCAAAAGCAGGCCTTCCTTCCCCAGGCTGCCAGCACTGGCTTCCTCCAGCACCAGCAGCCATCGGAGACCCTGGTTGGCTTCCTGGCTTCATCAGGAAAGATATCTGGAATGACATCCAGTCTGATTAGTGTATTACCTTTTTATTATTATAGATAGATAGATAGATAGATAGATAGATAGATAGATAATACTCCACATAGTCCAGCACCATGCAATTGTTGCAATATGCATAATCTCAAAAAATATTTAAGCTGGCTGTTGTTTTAAAACTAGAGGATTTTTCCCTCTAAACCTTATTGGTCTTTTACTGTCCTGCATTCCTCAAAGGGATTACAGTCTAGCTAAGCAAGGTAGAAATAGGTAAAAAGGAAAATAAGTGTATCAGACACTATCATCTGATGTCACAGGCAGGAATGGTAGAGACAGTAAAACCTAAATTCCTAGTAAAAGAGTTGATACTGTGTAAACTTGTGAGCAGATAGATACAGTTGGTTTTCTCTGTGTCAGAAAAAAATGTCTGATCACCTTTCTGACATGCACACTCACAGCGTCTATCTCCTCTATTTGCCTCACAGGCACATCCCATTGTGACCACCCTACTTTTTTGCACAATGTCATGCCTCAACATTATTTCTCATGACCATTTTAAACTGTTCTGTTTAAAAATACATATTTTTTTATTAATTTCAGAGAGGAAGGGAGGAGAGAGATAGAAACATCAGTGACCAGAGAAAATCAGCTGCCTCCTGCACACACCCTACTGAGGGTCGAGCCCACAACCCGGGCATGTGCCCTTAGCTGGAATTGACCCTGGGACCCTTCAGTCCCTTGGCCAATGCTCTATCCACTGAGCCAAACTGGCTAGGGCTTAAGGTATTCTTGAGAGTATTTCTCAGCCTTCTAGCAGATAATCAGGACAGCTGGCTGCTAAGGCACAAGGAAAACTGGGATCACAGCTGAGTCATATTCTCAGGGGACTTCTGCTTTCTAGTCTCTTAAAGACGATTTGTGTTGACTTGGGCTCTAGAAGTCAGAGTAGTTTGTTTTTCCCTGTGTCCATTGTTGTCTTCCCAAGTCTCATATTTCCCTGCTGTCTCATCTCCAGTGCCACTCTGCTCCCACACTGCTGGGAGAGGCAGTGAGGTCACCAATTGCCCAAATTTTCTCCAAGTAAAAGAATTTAAGCACGTGACACAGGTATTGGCGAGGTGAATCCCATATCTCCTTAACTCTTAGTCCTAGAGAGGCACAAGCCTAAAACTTGGACTGTTACAGTTCCCCCAGGGCTTCCTTTGCAGCAGGGCTGTGTTCTTTAAGATTGACGTTCTTCCTGCTTCAGGGCTTAGCTACCACTCTTAGATCATCACCTGCCCTTAGGGATTCTGGGAAAGTAAGCCTCTCCCCTGAAAGGTCCAAGTTCTTTCTGTCCTTCCCCTCTCCTGCCTCCTCTCACCTCTTCTGTTGAAACCGCTGTTTCAGAAGCCACATTTCTAACATATCCAGCTTTCTCTTCCTCCCTGGATGCCATTTTATTCCTACTTCCTCCTTCTATCCCTTGCCCTATGGCCCAAAGGAAGTTGGTCTTCTAATTCTTGACCTTGCCCTGATCCCAAGCTTTTGTCCTACCTCCCATCCCTCTGGAAAACAAGGATCTAAAAATGGGCTTCCACCCCACCCACCCATTTCCCCCCTGGAAGTCCCATTCCTGGAGTTATAGAGCACATTTGCATATGATTAGTAATCATTGTCTGTCTTATATCATATTGAAAGTATATAAAGTTGTACAGTTGCACAGTAATAAGAGTTTTGCTGTCTTATTTGGAGATTGACCCTTAAGTCCAGCTTTTGGGAAAGCTTATGTTCCAGTTTTGACCATTCAAGACTGGACTTAGGCATTATGTGCCCTAAATAGCACATTTTAAATATTTTTTATGGAATCATTTTGCTAGACCATGTAACTGAATCAGCCAAGCTGTTGGGAGGCTCACCAGAGCTCAAGTGGGAACTATCTGGAAGTGCTGTGTCTGACCTGAGGGACAGTCTGTTTTCGCTCTGAGTGAAAGCGTGATGTGCTGCAGTTCTTGTTCAGGCCTCCGTGTGTTCACCTGTTCCGGACCAGCTGTGTTTTGCCTGATTAAAACTTGGTAACAGTAGACTTTATAGTAAAACTAGAGGCTCGGTGCACAACATTCATGCACTGGGCGGGGGAAGGGAGAGTCCCTCAGCCCAGCTTGCGTCCTCTCGCAGTCCAGGACCCCTCAGGGGATGTCTGACTGGCCTAAGCTGGCAAGTGGACATCCCCTGAAGGATCTTTAATGCTGCTGTGGAGTGGGAGAGGCTCCCACCACCACCGCTGCACTTGCCAGCTGTGAGCCCGGCTTCTGTCTGAGCATCTGCCCCCTGGTTGTCAGTGCATGCCATAGTGACTGGTTGATCCACTGTTTGGTCAATTTGCATATTAACCTTTTATTATATAGGATTATATAGGATAGGATAGTCATCTAGAAAGATGTCTGATCAGTGTTCATTAATTACATTTACATTCTTTTCATTTCAGATTTGTCCTATATGTGCAGCATTACCTGGAGGCGATCCTAATCATGTCACAGACGACTTTGCAGCTCATCTGACACTTGAACACAGAGCCCCTAGAGATTTAATATCCTTTGTTTTGTTTGAGGTTTTTTGTAGTTAATCTTCACAGGAGGATATGTTTTCCATTGTTTTCCAGAGAGTGGAAGGGAAGAGAAGGAGAGGGAAGGAGGGAGGGAGGGAGGGAGGGAGGGAGAGAGAGAGAGAGAGAACAAACCATCCACGTGAGAGAGACACGTCTACTGGCTGCCTCCCGCACCCACTCTGACCAGGAGTGAACCTGCAACCCAGGCCAGGGCTCATTTTGATTGTTTTTAAGGACAGTATTCGCAAAGAGAAAAACTAACCTTTAATTTATTTTATTTAGTTTATTAAGTGTTTTCCTAAAAGTGATTAAGTGTTGAGATGCAGTTTCTTATTTCTCTTTTTATTTGCTGACTTTTATGTGAACCATGCTCATTTAAGTGAAAATTGACTTGCTCATCATTGTTAGTTTATTACAAACAATATTTAAGACAGTATTTTCATACAAAAGAGGAAAGTGCTCATCCAAATTGAAATCTGTTTGCTGCTGCCTTCTCCTATGATAGGTGGATGGTGGGCAGACCTGCCCTTGGGGCTGTTTCCCTTTGGAGTCCCCTTCTCCAGGGAAAGCTGTTTCCTGCGCAGACTGTAGGAGAGCACATGGTCAGTCCAGCTTTGCGCTCCCTTCCCGTTCTCATTTCTGCTTTCCCTTCCAAGCCCAGCCCATGGCAATTTCTAGTAATTCCCCGTGACCTCCATGAAGTTTACCAGCCCACCAATGATTAATTTTGTAGTCTCTGTGCTCGGATTTTATGTTATGAGTTGTTTTTCTAAAACTGTCCCTGATTAATTTAGGGTTCAATTTATGTAAAGGTGTCAGTGTTCATTCCATTTTTAAGTGATTCGAGCACTAATCACAAGACTATTCTTATAAAGTCTTTATTTTTAAAAAATATGTATTTATTTTATTCAGAGAGGAAAGAAGAGGGAAAGGGAGATAGAAACATCAGTGATGAGAGGGAACCTTTAATTGACTGCCTTCTTCACACCCCCTACTGGTGATCGAGAACCCGAGTATGTGCCCTTGATCGGAATCCGAACCTGGGACCCTTCGATCTGCAGGCCGACACTCTAGCCATACTGGCTAGGGCTAAAGTCTTTATCTTATTCTTTTGAATGCCTCTTGGCAATCATAATTTAACCTTAGGCCTATTGAGAAAGAAACAGGTTTCCTGGTTTTCTTTCTCCCATCCTTTGCTCACAGTTCCTAACTTTCTAACTGGAAATATAGCCCTTTAGAGTTTGGGGAGATAACGTGGAAGCCAATGGAAAGTAAAGATATGGACCCAGCCTGGGATATTACCATTTCGGCCTGAGCTGAGCCAGTACTTGGTGAGCAGAGGAAACGCTTTTTCTCCTAAGAGTAGGGACCCTGAAGGCAGCATGAAAAGAGCAGTGATTTCCTTTTTTTTTTAAGAGCATAAGAAAGCCCTAATGGGCCAAAAATACTTAAGCCTTTGAGTCACTTGCATTTTGTGTAGAAGAATTCTGTAATAGTACCAGCATGACTGTGCTGGTCCATGCAAGGAATTTAAGACCAAGCTGCTACCCTGCACTTGCTCACAAGTTCAAGGGGGTCATTCACTAGAATGAATGTCCCACATCAGTTACATCCATTGCTGTGAGATTTTTATGAGAGTCTCTGGTTATCAAAAGAAGATTAAACTATGTAAAATGGAAGAGTAGCAGAAGGCATCTGTTACATGTTAGATTCCAAATGAGCATTGCCATGAAGTTCTAAAAACAAAATGTTGGCATAGCAGGGCTCCTGGAAGCATTCTAATTTTTCAGGGACTTCAGGTGCTACCTGGTAACTTTGACATGAGGGAGTGGCTTCTCACTAAGCTTCCTAAGCTCCAGAACCCTTTTTTTTTTTTTTTTTAAAGCAGCAACAGCATTGAAGAACTTAAGGACAACACTTTAAAACTAGTCACCCGAAGGGCTCCCGCTCCTTAATATAAATTAGTCATGCTATTCCTTCTCATTACAGACAGTGAGATTTGGTTAGCTTATATATTAGCATGGATCTAAAAACTGATGCTTATTAGTTGTGGTCACTTTATTGTGAACATATAAGAAGTTCAGTACTGAGAGCATGGTTAGGGAATGTCTCAGCTGGGGTATCTGACCAGGCAATGCCTTCTACTTTGTCAGGCGGTGTTACTCTGATTATTGTAGCTGGAACCAGGAAGAAATTTCTTCTTCCTGGAGAAGCTTTTCCCTTTGAACGCACACACAAAATATACACACACACTCCCACATTGCATTGTATTTGAGTGTTTCTTTGTTTTTTTAAAGTTAATAGCCTTTACATAATTATAGATATAGTTGTGATATTTTGTACTCTAAAGTAAATGTGCTATTTTGAAATGCTTACAGTTTAGGAAATCCCCATTTACCTAGCAGGCGCTCAAGTGATTTTTTTCTTTTCTGTCTGTAAAATGGTTTTTCCCCTTAACTTTGGAGTTATGATGAATCGAGTGGTGTTCGACACGTACGTAGAATGTTTCACCCCGGCCGGGGACTAGGAGGTCCTCGTGCTCGTAGATCAAACATGCACTTTACTAGCAGTTCTACTGGTGGACTTTCTTCTTCTCAGAGTTCATACTCTCCAAGCAATAGGGAAGCCATGGATCCTATAGCTGGTAAGTTAGTTTCACATCAATACATAGAATGGCCGGGAACGGGGCTCCCTATAAAGTTTTTTGGTGGGATTTGTGGTCCTAATCTCTTAACACACTCATATTCCTTCACAAAATGCCCCAAATTCTTATAGTTTAAAGTATTTTTAAAATAGACAACATAATATTCATATTATTCTGGCATTTTGTGAAGTAGTTAGAGGCTAAGATAGTGAGACATGGCTCTATGTTCTGTTTGTGGCCTGCATTGAAACCCAGGAAAATCCTAAGAGGGTTCAGTTAAAAGACCACCAGAATCATGGTTCAACCTCCACAAATGCACAGATCAGAAAACTAATTGACAAGACTAAAGAATTCAGGTCTTCTCATTCAGGAAAGTAAAGTAAGAATTTCTCTGTCCTTGCTTTGATTTGGGAGTTATGTTGGTATCAAACATACCAAAAAGTACATGTTTTAGTAGCTTGGGAAAGTCTTACTAAAAAACAACAAGTGAACATGGAGTTTATAGCAAGTTGCAGGCCATCCTAGAAGCCGGCCACAGAACACAGGAGTTGAGAGTCAAAATAAAATGTCAGAAATCACTGTAGGTAATGGGAGGAAATCAGACTTTGGGTGGATGTGCACACAATAGAATATACAGATACTGAATTATGCTGTACACCTGGAACTTATATCGTGTTACTAACCTATTAACCAATGTTACCTCAATAAATTTAGTTGTTTTTTTTAATGAGAGTACTGGGAGGCCTGGGGCAGGTCAGAGTGTGCACACGGTGCCGGGAGCCATAGAGTGTCTCGCAGAGCGTGCTCACACAGACAGGCATAAATCTGTGATGGAAACTAGGACCCCTTTTACTCATAACTGTTCTTTAAAATGTGAGATATGCATGTAAAATCTTCATTCCAGATGTGCTTTAGGCATTGGATGTGCCTAAACTCGTCAAACTGAGTTTTGGATTTTAAAAAATATTTATTTATCCAAGGGGAATTCAGTATTTACTTGCTATCTTTGGTAGTGAGGTTCTAAAACTAAAACTTAAAGTAGTTTCTCAGCTGAGTTTTAATAATGAAGAGCATTTGCTAGCCTGGGAATGTCTATAAGGCAATTGTCAACTCCAGGTGACTCTCCAGGTGGGAGAAAGCATGACTGCACCTTCCTAGATGATGCAGGGACAGAGGTCACCTCACACTTAATAAGGGCGGATCGGAATAGACCAAGGAGGCTGCACAGTGAGGGGCCCGTCACCTTACTGTGCATTTCCAGTGGTGCTCTGCCTTCTCATGTGACAGTGCCAGAGAGAAGGCCGAGGCAAGTGGGCAAGGTCAGAGTAAGGAATGGCTCAGGTCTCTTGGATTTCATTCTGATCATTCATTCAATCTCTAAGTACATGTTTGAGTGCCTACTATGTATCCGGCACTCTTCTAAGAACTGGGAAGTGCCTTGCTTTGGTGGACTCATGCTGAGAGGGTTTATATTCTGATTGGATTAGAGGATGAACCACTTTAATCTACTAAAACGTAGAGAAAGAATAACTAACTTAGCTCATGAAGCAAATAACTTCAACAATCTGTTATGTTTTGCCTAAAACAAAAATGATTGCATGTGGGTTAATACTCAAATGTGCATTCCCCACACCTAACACCTCCTGCCTCCAGGAGGTATTCTAAAAAGTGTTGGGTTCCAAACTGAAACTAAATGTTGCCATGGGTACCTGCCTGTGGGCCCTCCATTTTCATGTTCCTCGGGTGGAAGAGTACACCATTTTGTTTTCTGCAATATTTCAGTAGACATTAATCATCTTCATTTCCATTGGCAGAGCTTTTATCTCAGTTATCAGGAGTGAGACGTTCTGCAGGAGGACAGCTTAATTCTTCTGGCCCTTCCGCTTCTCAGTTACAACAACTGCAGATGCAGCTGCAGCTAGAACGGCAGCACGCCCAGGCGGCGCGGCAGCAACTGGAGACCGCACGCAATGCAAGCCGGCGCACTAACACAAGCAGTGTCACCACTACAATCACACAGTCCACAGCAACACCCAACCCAGCTAACACGGAAAGCAGTCAGCAGAGCCTCCAGAATTCCCAGTTTCTTTTAACAAGGTAGCTCATTTATTAACATTTCTTTCAGAAGCAGTGTTTTCATTAGCTCTACTCAGTTTGAAATGATCTTTTCTCTTTTGTGCTTATGTATGTTCTTAACACTGCCTTTAATCAAACCATTAAAGCCCATGGTCTCTGATCAAAATTGCACATTCAGCCTAGCCAGTGTGGCTCCATGGTTGAGCCTCGGCCTATGACCAGGAAGTCACAGTTTTATTTCTGGTCAGGGCACATATCTCCAGTAGGGGACATGCAGGAGATAGCCGACCAATGATTCTCATCATGGATGTTTCT
>PVJC01024358.1:0-25586 GCA_004026665.1 Murina feae
GAATCATAGCTGTAAGGACTTTAAAGTTATAATAGTTCTGTGACGGGGCGGGGCCGGGGGAGGGGGGGGGGGTCTTTCTCCAGTTTTTACATTTCTTTTAATGTTGTTATACCACTCTGATATAATTAGGAAAAAATAAATTTTAAAAAAACCACTCATGTTGAGGCCTGCTCAGTCTCACACCAACACTGACACCTGTCATCCCAAAGTAAAACAGCCATTTGAAACGTGGCTTTGGCTGTTCACGCTTCCATTTATCAAAACAGGGCAAATCCTCCCCCTCAGCAAGGTAACACCCAACACAGGCCCATCCCAGTCTCCAGTTAGCACCTCCAAGAAAAGTGCCCAGGTAACAGGGCTGGAAAATGAAGGATTGATGAGATGGGGTGACAGGACTGGCGATTATTGTTTTAATTTTTTTTTTTTTTTTTTTTTTTGGTCACAGTCACCATGCCTATCACAACGTAGTTGCTCAATAAACATTTGAGGCAGATGTTGTTTTTTTAAATGGGGAAGTGCTCTCATCCGCTCATACTCACTCAGCATCAGAGCTCAACCCTCCTGCCCTACAAGTGGCTCTCCCTGAGGTCCTGTCAACAGAAGCTGTGTGTGGAAGAGAGCCCGCCAGCAGGAAATTGGTACTTTTGTCACCAACTTGAGAACAAAACAGTAAGAAAACTTAAATGTCACCATGAGAGTAAAGGTCAAAGGAGGAGGAGGGACTAACTTGTACTGAGTGTCTCTACACCACTACCTGTTCTAGGGCCCCTGGGCATGATTTCATAAATTCCTAACACCCTGACTCCAAAACCAAGCCACCAGAGCTTGAACCCTGTTTCCTCCATTGATTAGCTGTGTGACCTCAGGCTGGTTGCTTAACCTCTCCGTATCTTGTTTTCCTCTCCTGTAAATTAATGACACAGAAAACCGCCCCATTAAGTGATCGTGAGGAATCAGGTCAGCACAGTGCCTGGCACATAGAAAGCACTCAATGACAGCTAATCATTAGTATTGTAATTCCATTTTGCAAAGAAGAAAAAGCCTGGGCCTCAGGGAGGTTCAATAATTTCCCAAGACCACACAGCTAAAAAGAGCAGTGCAAGGATTCAAACTCAAGTCCAAACGACTTCCAAATCTGTGCAAGCTAAACCCCATCCCAAGGATTCAAGGATTCCAGTGCTCCCCCAAAACATATCCATACACACACACACCACACACACACTGACACACACCACACACACACAACCACCACACACACACACACACATTTAGGCTGCGGTGGCAAACGGTAAAAATATTGTGAGATAATTGGAAATAACATGGGACTGAGAGGCAGTAAACTAGGACTCTAACCGATTATGACTTGGGAATCATAACATGTTGCTCTATGTCATGATTCTTCTTTCAATGTGTCCATTTCAACTTGTCCTTTTTGAGGCTGGCTCCGTCCTAGGCATGAGGGACGGAGCCGAGAAGCAGACAGGCGGGATCCCTACCTCCTGCAGTTACTCCTCCAGGGGGTGGGGAAACAAACAGTCAACTAATAAGATAGTTCCAAGTGGTGATAAGGACAGAGGAAATGAAGCCGGATAATGGGATAAGTGTCTGTCTGGGCAAGGACGAATTAAGGCCTGAGAAGAAGCCAGGAGGATCTGGGGGAGAACAGCCGAGGAGAGGAGAGCGGTTGGGGCCAGTATCCATGGTAACAAAGCCAGTGTGACTGGAGTCCCAACAGGGGCAGAGAGGAGGGGCCCGGTGATCTGGCCTGAGGTTCCCTCTCCTTACAGACCACCATCTGGGTTTCCCTACCTGCAATGTGAAGGCAGAGGACCTTATTTCATTACTTTTTTATTAATCTTTACCCGAGGGCATTTTTTCCATTGATTTTTTTAAGAGAGTAGAAGGGAGGAAGGGAGAAGCAGAGAGAGACAGAGAGAGAGAGAGAGAGAGAGAGAGAGAGAGAGAGAGAGAGAGAGGGAGAAAGAGAGAGAGAGAGATGTGAGACACATCAATTGGTTGCCTCCCACATGCGCCCCAAGCAGGATCAAACCTGCAACCCAGGTACATGCCCTTTACCGAGAATCGAAACCGCAACACTTCGTCAGTCCACAGGCCAACATTCTAACCACGGAGAACACAGGCCAGGGCCCGAGCGCTCTGAGTGGAATGACACAGCTCTGTGGGACCAGAAGTCTCAGCATGGATGGAAAAGCACCTGGCACAGGGCGGCCACCTCATAAAGGGTTTTCCCCTGGTTTCCCTTCTCCTGGTACCACCACCTCCACACAACCCTGGATATAACCGTGTCCTTCCTGGGCCTGTTTCGGAAAAAAAAATTTTTTTTGTCTCAGTGGTTCTCGACTCTGGCTGCACATTAACCTCACAGGAGGAGTTTGAAAAAATTACAGTAAAACCACAATGCCGGGCCTGGTGCAGGCCACTAGTCAGGAGTGGGGCCTCCGGTGTTTTCTAAAAGCTCTCCAGGCTGCCGTGGTTGAGAAGAGCCCACCTAACGGGGTTTTGAGGACTTCCTTCCCCCCAGCGGTGTCAGTATTAGGAGAGGGGCCCAAAGACAGAACACACTACCTTTTGAGATAGCGGCTTCCCCCTCACTGAAGACAGTAAAGCCAAACCCACTTTCTCAGAGATGAAACTAAAGAATTGGACACTCTAAGAAGATCCCTTTCCAAAAAGATGTTTATGGTTTTATGACTTGCTGCATGACCCTCCAGTGAGCCAAGCCATAGGCCTTAGTGCCATCAGCTGTAACCCAAAAGAGCAAATAAACGGCAAGTGTGCCACTCTTTGCCTTTCTTATGTCCATGGCAGACATCATTAATTGATCCCAGTGCTCTCTCCTGCTAGCAAGGCCATCCCAAGTGGCCTTCTATTCAGGGCCTGAGCAGCCACTACCAATCACTCCAAGATAGACACAATCTGGAACCCATTGGTCTTCCCTGGCCTAATATCCTTAGGTCCTTTCCCACTCTGACATTCCTTTAGGCAATGATCCCTTTTATCTTCTCACTAGCAATGATTAACCACCAAGGTGCATGGCATTGAGCTCTGCTGGTTCCAGACAGTGAGATCACACATTCCATCCCTGAGGGTGGATTTTGCTTTACATCCTGAATCTCAGGCTTTTTGTCCTCCCAGGTGACATCTTCCCCTGAACCCCAGGCAGCTATACCCAAAACATTACTGAACAGGGCCAGCGTAGATTCAATGACTAGCTCACATAGTCCTACACCTGGAAAAGCTCATCAAAGCAAGAGCCCTGTGCCATTACTGACTGTTGAAACAATAATATGGACAGCAGCTGGCATTAGGAAGCACTTTCCATATGCCAGGCACCATGCCGGACTTCCCCTACATTTTCTCAATGAGTCTCGACCTTGATCTTCTGACGTGTTTATTTATCCCCATTTGGCACATGAGAAAATTCAGGTGTGAAAGCTACAAAGTTGCTGCGGGTCACAAAGCAGCAGAAGTGAGATCACAGAGCAGCCACAGCCCTGGCTCTGGCCAAGTCCCTTCACCCCTCTGTGCCTCTTCCCTAACAAGAGCCCAGCCCAGCAATGTGTGACAGCCCAGCAAACGTCCCGGGATAGCTGGCTGGAACTTGGGCAAAAGAGTAGACAACAGCCTTCGCCGTTTTTGCTCAGTGGATGGACCATCATCCTGTGGACCGAAAGGTCCTGGGTTTGATTTCGGTCAAAGGCACATGCCCAGGTTGCAGGCTCAATCCCCAGTAGGAGGCATGCAGGAGGCAGCCGATCAATGATTCTCTCTCATCACTGATGTTTCTCTCTCTCTTCTCCTCTCCCTTCCTTTCTGAAATCAATAAAAATATATTTTAAAAAGAGAATAGATAACAGTATGTCCTGGCCAGGTCTGAGCCACTCTGAGCTGGGAGTCCTGTTCTGGCTTCACAAACGGGTGTGTTCCTGAAAAGCCCTGCGAACAGGGAGCCCCTGGTGGGCAGCAGCATCCTTGTACAGGGGTTCTGGGTTTCCTCTCCTGCCTCATTCCTGCTGGTCTCCCCACCCCTGGCTCTGAAGGCATCATCTCTAGGTTTCTGCCAGGGAGCCTCTAAACTCTCTAAAAGCTGAAAACGCTCCAGGGAGCTGGTGGGAGGGGGAACTTGGCAGTGAATCTCTCTGTAATGGGATCTCCCTCTGCCTGGTCTATCCCTTGTGTGGAACTTGGCACATTTGGCCTCAAGGCTCCTAATGAACACGGAGCCTTCCCTCAACTTCACATCCCCAGCAGCAGAGCTTAGCACCACACATATCACATTAACACCGGCTTCCTTTCCCACCCGGGCAGCCTGGGGAAACTGCCAGCTATTCCATTCCATGGAGGAGGAAATCCAGGCTGAGAACGCAGGGAGAATGTGGCCGAGGAGTCCACTGGGAGCAGAGACTCCCGGCTCAAAGCTCGCTCGGACAGCATCCCCAACAAGTGTTCCCCGAACTAGCAGAGAGTTTGGATGTGAATCCTCTTTGAGACCTAGCCACCTTGGCTCCTTGTCACCTCTGTCAATGCTCTTGTTTAGACCCACAGTCTCACTGTGAGGAAGTCAATTCCTGGATCACATGGAAACGGAAGGACAGCAAGCAGTCCCACACAAAGTCACCGGAGCACAGGCCTCTATACTGTTACTTCAAAACAGGAGATGCCTAACCAGACAGTCTCCACCAGGCTGCTTTCCCTCGGGGCACATTTGGCAATATCTGGAGACATCACAGTTGTCCCAAGTAAGGGGTGAGGGGTGCCTCTGACACGTAGCAAGCAAAGGCCAGGGAGGCCTCTGAACTCCCTACAACCCTCAAACACAACAAATATCAGGCCCCAGTGTCAGTCGTGCTGCGATTGAGAAAGCCTGGTCTAAAGAAAGAGAAGCTGTCCCACTCGCCCCAACCACACTGTCAGACAGCTGCAAAGTCAAAATGCCAGACTCCAGGGGAGACCAGAGGCTGAGGGTTCTGTGTGTGACTCTGTGATCGGAGAGAGGCGGAGGGTCTGGGTCTTAGCCTACACCCAATGCATTGTTTCTTTTCTTTATAATGTTTACTGATGTTTAATATGTGCTGAATAGTTCTTTGTGATCCACACTGATTTTACATGCTTCCTCTAACAACCTTAGAACTGAGTCACATGATCACATGACCACCCTATCTCATCGATGAGAAAACAGAGGCACAGAGAGGTTTAACAACATGGTCAAGGTCATACAAGGAATTCCTGCCCAGGAATCTGGCTCCAGGGCCCGAGCTTTTCACCACTGCATACAACTGCCTCTCCCCGTGAACAAGCCCAAAATGAGACAGTCAACGAAGGTGACTTCTTGTCTGATGTCCACTCTCATAGGGACAGACTCCCTGTAGCCAGATACAATGAAGCTAACTTGGCGGTTATTGTTGATTTTAGAGAAGCCCGGGTCAGGCCTATGAAAATAATTTCGCATCAGGTCTGAACTATAATGAGAGCATAGGATCAGAGAATAAAGGGAAAGGTGGTCTCAAGTAGAGTGGTTAGCAGGATGAGATGAACTCGAGGAACGGGGGCAGGCATGAGGTCACATGACGGGCATGTGGTGACGAAGCCAAACTCCATGTAGCAGGGTCAGGACAGCGATTTAAAAGAAAAGAGCGAGGCTGGACAGTGTTAGATCTCAAAGCTATGGTTAGTGCTTGTTTAGTCATTCCTGCCTGAAGTAAGGTCTGGAGGATTGGGATGGCCTCACCAACAGGGAGAAAGGTAAGCAGGGCTATTATTCTCCTTCAGAGAAGGTTGGCTTGGGCAATGAGGCCTCTGTTGCGATCCCTGTTCTAGCTTCATTAGCACTATTCTCTTTTAGAGACAGCTGTGATTCAAAGTGACTATAGGACAACAAGTTCAGATATCCTTCTACCAGAGCTCCCACTCCTGAGTCCCCTAGTTTCTTTCTCTTCACACAATAGGATTTGGTGGCCACTTCAGACAACAATACCCCTTTCTGAGGGACCTCTCCAGAAGTTGGTCCTTCCTGCACCAGCGGCTGCATAATGGTTTTTAGCTACAGGGAGCAGAGACAATGCATAGCAGGGACTTTAAACCGGTTTCCAGTCTCTACAAACAGAGCCCACCTCTACCCCCAACCCTGCATCTTCCACCACTCCATTCCCTATAAATAGTAGGCCTAGCCCAAGCATGTCAAACTTGCAGCCGGCTGGCCATATGCCTTGTTTGCAGCCTGGTGGCTGCGAGTTTGACATGTTTGCGTTTGTCTCAGTGGATAGAGCATCGGCCTACAGACTGAAGGGTCCTGGGTTCAATTCCAGTCAAGAGCACATACCTCGGTTCCAGGCTCCTCCCCGGCCCTGGTTGGGGCATGTGCAGGAGGCAACCAACCAATGTGTTTCTCTGTCTTTCCCTCTCTCTTCCACTCTCTCTAAAAATCAATGGAAAAATACCCTCAGTTGAGTATTTAAAAAAAAAAAAGTAGCTGCCAGGGTTTTTTTGGCAATGACTGAACCCATGATAAGAAATTTACGTCATATGGAATTCAGTACACCACACACACGTGTACAGAATTGAAACAAGTTTCATGACACAATATTTACCCCTCCCACTTGCAGTAAACTCTGCCATGTTCTATTCTATCACTTCTTACTGCGGATCACTCATTAAACTGATTTTTATGGCCTATGGTTTCAAATATACTAGTACTGCTTTACAGCATGCAAATCTATGACCTGGTTTTTCAAACTTCTCTAAAAGCACATTTTCTGAAACATATTAGGTGGAACTATGCACAACAGTCAAAGTACCAAAAACAGTATTTTCATATAATTCCAACTAATGATTATGTATGAATCAAACCAGAGGACTCAACTGCCCAATTTGTCGCGTACATGCTAATTCAACATTTGAGCAATGTTCAAAATTGGGCTACACTACAAAGGCACATTATTATTGTGCAACATACAGATGACACCTGAACTGAACAAGTCACTTAGAGCCAGTTTGAGCTACACCTTCAGGAGGAATAATAATGACAACCTCACAGGGATGCCGTGAGGATGGAATGAGCTTGTACATGTTGAAGGCCTGAAAACTATAAGGCCAAAATGATTTTTAAAGATTTTTTTGAAGTAGTAAAGTATGCCAGTCTCCCAGCAAAATAAGATAATGAAACAACAGCCAACATCTTCGGAAGGTTTACTTCATGGTAAGAGCTTGTTATGCAGATTGATTTAATCCTCAGATCCTATGAGGTAGGTATTCTTGTTGTCCCCATTTTCCAGATGGAAACAAACAAGGCTCCAAGCGTTAGAAGAGCTGGCCCAAGGTCACACAGCTAGCAAGCAGCCTCCAACACCAGTGCACCCAGCACTGGGCTGCAATGTTCCTCCGTACCTGTAACCACCCTGCAGGAGTAGGTCCCAGGGGTCCACCCATGTGGTCCACTCAGTAAGGAAGGAAGAAGCCCCAGGACACACAGACAGGAAATACAGGATCAGAGAATGAAGGGAAAGGTGGTCTCAGGCAGAGTTGTTTGCAGGATGAGATGAACTTGAGGAGTGGGGCAGGCATGAGGTCACATGATGGTGTTGAGGCCAAGCTCCTGAGCCAGCAGCAGGAAATGTAAGATCACCTTGCTGCCATGGAAACAGGTGGCAGTCAGCACAGACTCCCTGGGCCTCCCATCTCCCGCAATTAGAACCAAGGGTTATGTCTCTTAACTTGCAGTTGTTGGCATAAACACTCCTCTTAGCCCTACACAAAATGGACCCAGAGACTCCTAGGAGGTGGTCACAGCCAAGCTGGTCAGGTAGCAAGGCAAATAAAAGTATTTAAGCCTGACTGGTTTGGCTCAGTGGATAGAGCGTCGGCCTGCGGACTCAAGGGTCCCAGGTTCGATTCCAGTCAAGGGCATGTACCTTGGTTGTGGGCACATCCCCAGTGGGGAGTGTGCAGGAGGCAGCCGATCGATGTTTCTCTCTCATTGATGTTTCTAACTCTCTACCCCTCTCCCTTCCTCTCTGTAAAAAAATCAATAAAATATATTTTAAAAAAGAAAGAAAAGTGCTTAAGCCAATGCAAGAAGGACCCTGTTTTTGTTTTGTAAAGGATGTGGTCAGTATCCCTATGTTCCTTTGGGGCTAGAACCACAATGGCTGCTCCAGTCATATCCCGTGGTCATTTATTAACTCAATTCTATTCATTGTCAAATGAGAAATAACTTAAATTGTGCTATCGGGAAGCCTATATTACTCCCCATTACATTATTTTAATACACACATACACACGTGTGTATGTACACAATCCACTGGATTTAATCTCCTTGTAGCATAATTTTAACAACTCTTAAGTATGGCCTTTCACCCTAACTTTAAAATGTAACTCGAGTAAATGGAATATTTTGTAAGTTGTTCATATACTTCTATATCCATTTACAAGGATCTTTAACATAATGTGACTTTATCTAAGTGTCCTGTGGGAGAGGAAATCTTTTTTTTTTAAATCCTCACCTGAGGACATGCTTATTGATTTTAGAAAGAGGGGAAGGGAAGGAAGGAAGGAAAAAGGGAAGGAGGGAAATCGGAAGGGAGGGAGAGAGCAACATGGATTGGTTTCCTTCCCATAGGGGCCCTGACCGGAAATCGAACCCACAGCCTTTCAGTGTGTGGGACAATGTCCCAACCAACTGACCCACACTGGCCAGGTCAGCGCATACTATTATTATTGCCATTTTAGAGGTGTGAACAGCAAGGATCAGAAAAGTTAAGGCACCAGTACAAGATCACACAGTTAGGTGGTAGGGCCAGGATTTCAACCAGGCTACTTGGCGCCAAGTTCTACACTCACTTCACCATCCAGGGATCTGTGTTCCTAAGAAACAAGAACTGTACCTAAAATAACTGGAAATATATATATTTACACAACAAAGGAAGCCAAAACAGTAACTTCCTTAATTTCAAAGATCTTGTGCAAATTGATAACAAAAGGTAATCTTATTTTTTTTATTTATTTTTTTTTTTTAGTGAACAGGAGTTAATTTTTAAAGGTGGGGGGGGGGGAAGATATGCAAATAGCCCAAAATGAAGGGGAGAACTGCGCAACTCAAAATTATAATTTTAAAAAAAAATTATAACTAAAACAGAATATAATTTTTCACCTCAAAATTTAACAATCCTAAATTCACCTAATGGTATGGAGGAACAGTGTCCAAACCTATGGGGGCAGGTACAAACTGAGATAATATTCCTGGAGGAGGAGATCACAACAGTATCAAATTTTTAAATGCATATACCCTCTAATCCAGCAATCCTAAAATTAAAAACTTACCCTGTGAGTATCCTCATGAAGGTTACATGAAAGATGCACCAAAGACATTCTCTGAAGTATGATGTGTAAGAGGAGGGGGAAGAAACTAAGAATAAGTGAAGTGTCTCCTGAGAGACGATGGTCAACTAAATTACGGTTCATTCACACCATAATAGCAGGCAGTCATTTTTTAAAGTGAGTTAAAGCTCTGGGTACAAATATGAAATCATCTCTAAGATAACGAAGTAAAATTAAAAGCCTAAGCATGTTTTTAGAAAGAGGAACATAGATGCTTGTCTACATTACACAAAACCATTTTTTTTTCCTTAGAAGGAAAGCAAGGATCCCAATGGGGTTATCTGGGAAGAGGATGGGTACTTTCCTGTTAAACGGCTTTAGCCTGGGCCTCGTGGGCTGTTTTAAAGTGTTCATGCCCCCGGCTGGATAACTCAGTTGGTTAGAGCATTGTCCTGATACACCAAGGTTGCAGGTTTGATCCCTGGTCAGGGCACATAACAAGAAGCAATTTAATGCATACATAAGTGGAACAACAAATTAATGCCTCTCCCTCTCCCTCCCTCTCTCTCTAAAATCAATAAATACAATTACTTTTTAAGCTTCTATGAAATCTCTGAAATTGGATACAAAATAATAAATTTTCATTTCTTTGGGGGAGAAAATTCTTCCCTTGTACATACTCTAAGGATCTCATAACTCCCCCTTCCCAGGGAAGAGTAAGAATCACTGTATTATGGACTCCAAATTGGTGCTAAGTTTGCACTCATTCACTTGCTCAGAAGCCATGAAACAACAATGGGCCGGACCCGGCACAAGCACCCAGAAAAACACCACCCCATGCCTGCCCCGCAGAAGGAGATGGTTTGTAGCATAAAAAACGACATTGTCTGCTCAAGCCTCAGAAATGGCAGCCGGGTACAGCTTCCCTCAAACAGGAAGAAGGAAAAGTGGAACTGAAAATTATTTGCATGTTTAAAATTAGCCCTTCTGTGGGAGCTGACACTAGCTTGCTTTCAAAATGCCCCCCATCTGCTGCCTCATTGCCACCCCTCACCCAGGCATTTACATGCCATGGAAATTCTGAGACAATGGGAAGACTGCCGCTTCACTAATAAAGAAATAATAAATTTCCTACAGCTCCCGTCCTCCGAGGGGTCACCAGAAACGCCAAAGGAAAGCCAGCCATGCGAGGTCGGGACAAAAATTGCTATGCACATCCCTTGTCTGAGGTAGCCGCCACTCCAGGGGCCGCCACAGAGACTCACCACTCCTCTGACAAACCCTGAGCCAGCCCTTTCTCTGCAGGGACAACAAGGACATCACACACGAGTGTGCCCGGTTAGCTGGGGTAACGGGAGGAACGTCTCAGCCCCAAGGCCTGCGACGCGGGCTGCTTTTCTAGCTCAGCACACGGACTCCACTCGGTGCCTATAATTTCCAAACTTCAGCAATGTATCACCTGTACAGTTGGCCAGAACCACGCCATCCTTACGTAATTATTCCACAATGTTTTTCCATAGCTCACCTTTTTATTCCATTTCAATAAACGTGTTTACTATGACGCCACAGATAGCCTCACTCTACCTATAAAACCATGGGCTCGATCGGCAACTTACAATTTTTAATACTGATACCCCCCCCCCAAATAAATAATTCTTAACATTTAAAAGAATGTTTTGGGGCTGAGCTAAGTTGATCTTGAACAGCCCCCAGGAAACACGCTATGGAAAATGCTTGGTAAGTATTTTTTTATATATATATTTTATTGACTTTTCACAGAGAGGAAGGGAGAGGAATAGAGTTAGAAACATCGATGAGAGAGGTACATCGATGCACACCCCCCACTGGGGATGTGCCCGCAACCAAGGTTACATGCCCTTGACTGGAATCGAACCTGGGACCCTTGAGTCCGCAGGCCGACGCTCTATCCACTGAGCCAAACCAGTTAGGGTGGTAAGTATTTCTTACATAAACTAATGATCTGAAGCCCCACTTCTACTCCCTGAAATAACAGCAGCAGCCAACTAGCAATTGAATGGTGCCTTTGATTTTACATAGCCCAGCCAGTTCCTCTTCTATCTTCTTTGATCCTCTCAACCGCCCAGGGGAGCAGGAAGTGTTAGTCCCATTTTCCAGATAAGGAAATGAGGAGTCGCAGAGGTTCAGTGACTTGCCCAAGTTTAAGCAGCTACTACTAGTAAGTGGCAGAGCACGCACTTGAACCCAGGTATTCCCATGCCAGACCCCGTTCTGTCTCCACTTGCCTCGTAAACTCAGTCTCCCAGAGAACCATGAGCAAGAAAGAGGGTCCCTGGGTTGTCAGTGTTACAAATGGAGCAGACGCTTCAGGATTTAGGATGCAGAAAACCCAAAATGATTCCCAGTCCCTGCAGCGTCTAGGCCCCACAAGCCTGTCCTTCACCACAGAAGTCTCCTCTCTTGGTGGCACACTCTTGGTTTAAGACCTTCTCTTAAACGCGTGACTTCTCCCACCACCGGACAGTAACCTGGGGCCATGGGGCTGGGCTCTGACATCTATTACTACTTATGAGTCTTTGGTAACTTCTGAACCTGTTTTCTCAGATAAAATGGAAACCTGACAACATCCAACTCTTACTATTTCTGAAACGATCAAATGAGGTAATGCACTGACGCCCTGAGCACAGTGCCTGCCACGTGTAATGGTACCTATTAATTACAATATCACCAACACCATTATGTTAGAAGGGAAATGCACAGAAAATTGCCTCTTACACTGCACTCAAAATAATTCCCCTGGCCGGGCAGTGAATGAACTAAGAAGTAATTGCTGATGATGTGCCGGCTAAACCTAGGCCTACAGTCACTCAGCAACTCTGCCGAGGCCTCAACCCAAGCAAAAATTACTTTTAGGAGCTAAATAACCTCTTTGCTGACCAAAATTGCTTACTCGGGAGCCAGGATTCATTCTCCCTGCCTAGGAAGGCTTGGGCATTCCAAGTTCTCTTTATCATGGGGCTGAACTTGAAGTCAGCTCAAAGTCATAGTCTAACCATAAACCAATTTGCTCTGTTTTCTTAAACTCTCTGCAAACAGAACATAACCATTTGGTTTTTCTGTTGTCGTTCTGAAGCAAAACAGAAATAGTTAAAGTCACCCACATGAGAACTTAACA
Source organism: Murina feae (assembly GCA_004026665.1). Taxonomy (NCBI): domain Eukaryota; kingdom Metazoa; phylum Chordata; class Mammalia; order Chiroptera; family Vespertilionidae; genus Murina; species Murina feae. Next base: position 12,488 of record PVJC01024358.1, read on the forward strand.
AGCAATATCAAGAGGAGTCAAAATATTTTTCATGCTGTGGATGAAACAGGTAGGTAAGCAGGCTCAGGGATTAGCTAGAATAGACAATAAATAGTTATTATTCCCTAATAAACAAGAAAGCAAAGAAAAAGCAAACCCACAACACCATAAACCAACAAAACAGCTGTCAGTCACCAGCTTTTTTTTTTTTTTTTTTTTTTTTTTTTTTTTGTTTTTTTTCAAAGCAGCCCACTATCAAGCTGATCTTATAAAGAATCTGTCAGGACTACATTTCTGAAAAGAAGGAGGCGGAGGTGGGGGGAGGGGTCGCTTTGTCACACTGCCTAAAACATACACATAAACCAAAATTAGTGTGCAAAAATGCTGGGAGAATGGGTGGAGTCAGACACTGCGACTAGCAAAGTCCTCATGCTGGTATCATCTCCAACCGTCCTTCCTGTCTTGGAGAAGGGGAATGGGACGCCAGGGTCAAAACCTGCTTTCCCAGACCTACTAAGCACTGAGTCCTCCAGCATTTCAGCCTTCCAGATTCCACATCTGTCCTCATTCATGTCCCAATAGAGCTGCATCTTTTCCATGACTTGTCCATTTTCTTAACCTTCTAGAGTTGATTCCATTCTAATACACACACACACACACACACACACACACACACACTATCCAAACCACATGAAATCAATCCCGTAGTAGGGAGGTAGTCAGCAACCTTCACCCACATTTCCTAAATGTACAAGCTTCAGAAACCTCAAATAGGACTTCCAACTTCAAACATGATTTGATGCTGAACAATTCAGCTTACATTCACAGTTTCGGGAATATGCACAATGAGGAAGGGCGGTGCATATAGTTCAAAGTGAAAATATGGCGTGGGCACACATGCACAGGCAGGCGACACCGGTTCCAGTCTCAAGATCTCTACAGTCTTGCCAAGTGACCTCAGCCTGCTCACTGTCTTCTCTGGGCCTCGTGGCCCCATCTGAAAGAAATAATGGGTTGCCCTGGCTGGGTGGCTCCACTGGTCGGAGCATCATCCTGTACACCAAAAGGCTTGTGGGTTTGAAATCTCAGTCCGGGTACATACCTAGGTTGTGGGTTTGATCTTTGTTTGGGGCAAGTATGGGAGGTAACCAATCAATGTTTCTCTCTCCTCTCTTTCTTTCTTTCTCTCTCTCTCTCTCCCCCCCACCCCCTTCCTAACTCTCTAGAATTAAAAAATACGGGGTTTGAGCTACCTTGAAAGTCGGGTTCAGCTCAAAAATGCACGGATTCCCTGAAATATCCGATTTCAAAATAAACTGCCAAATGTGGGTTTTGGAGATGCTTTTTAGGTTTCCTATTTTATAACCTATCCAAAAATGAGAAATAGAGTCCTCTTGCGTTTCCACAGAAGGAACTGTCTGAAATACAAGGAAGGATCGGGCGAGAAATAAATTTACCCGAGAAACGTTTTGCTGATTCAAAGCATAGCTAACAGCCACCACGACTGAAGCTAACATATTAATAATATCATATGCATGTAATCAAACTAAAATAAGTGAAAATCGGGTATTTCTGTAGTATAACTTAGGCGCACGCGGTCTTCATTTATGAGGCCTTTCTTTTTAATCGCATGGATTGCTCTCCACAAACCTCCTTACAGGAACAGGGAGATGATCACACACTCTCCCTTCATGATAATCCAATCTGGACACCGTCTGAGGTCTTTCAGACCTCAAAGCTCTTTCAGACATTGGCCAGGGGGAGCCCCCAACCATCTCTGGGGCAGGTGGTCCCCATCCTGCAAACGCTGTTCGCTGAGGATGCAGGGGCCCGGAGAAGGAGAGCAAGCCCAGGCCCCGATGCCTGACCCTGGTGCTCCTTCTAACAGCTGATCCAGTCTTCCCTGCAGGAGTTCCCACTGCCTCCCAGGCCTCAGGAGAGCCTGTCCAGGGCCAGCTGGGGACAACGGAGAGTGGGCATCAGCACCCAGAGCTCCGTCTCCGCCGGCCTGCTGCGCTGCACTACTCCCCAAGGCTGATGCTCCTGCTCTCAGACCATCCGTCCTGTGTCTGTGCGTGAGAACTTTTCCCTGACCCCAGGTTCCCTCCCACGTCAATAACTCACTTCCCAGGTTTCACACATCAGCCCCTTGGAGCTCCTGTCTGTATAAAACAAGATTTTCATGAGCAAAATGCGCAGTAGGGTGTCGCCAGGGCCCTCTCCCTTGCGGCTGCAAGACGCAGCGGCCCCTCGAAGGCTGTGAGGAGCCGGCCGGGGCTGGCGCCCTGCTCTTTCGCTTCTCCCTCCAGGTCCCTGGGAGCGGGGCGCCTCCAGCTGCCCGCCGCCCCCGGTGGGAGAACCACCAAGGGGAACGGGCGCTTCCCGCAAGGCCGGGCGCAGCACCAGCTGAAAAGCGAAGCGAGAACGCTGGGCAGTGGGGGGAAGAGCCGGTGCCCGCGGGGCACGAAGGAAGCCCCCCGAGGAGCGAGCGGCTTCCCCGGGAAGAGGACGGCCGGCCGGAGGGACCCTCGCGTGCCGCCCCCTGGCCCCAGGGTGGGAACTCTCCCAGGAAGCGGTGCCCTCGACCCCGAGGCCCCGCGCCTCGTCCCCCTCCCGCCGGCCTGGCCCGGTCTGGCCCCCGCCTGCCGCCGCTGCCCTCCGGCCCGGCCCCTCGGGCCCCGCAGGCCGGGTCGGCCGGCTCCGCGCCCGGCGCCCTCGGCACACACGCCCCCTCCAGCCGCCTCGGGCGGGACCAGTTCGGGGAAGGGCGGGCCAGAGACCGCCTGGAGCCAGCGGGGGCGTCCTCGGGGAGGCTCCGCGCACCCCGGGACCTGGAGCCCGCCGCCCGCCCTCTGGTGCCAGGCGGCCGGGTAACGGGCTCGGTGGCCGATAAGGCCGGCGGGTGCCCGCGAGCCCTTCGGGAGGGGGGCTCCAGGACTCGGGCCCCCGAACCCCCAACCCCGCAGGCGGGCACCGCAGGCAGGTGCCGGGGATGCCAGTCCTGCCCCTCCCTCCTTCTCTGCCTCCCTCCCTCCCTCCCCCGCCCGGGCCCCGGCCGCTCACCTGGCCCAGGCGACACAGCAGCAGCAGCGGCGGCAGCGCCCAGCGCAGCCCGGGCGAGCGCCGTGTGGGCCGCGCCTCCCGCGCCGCCGGCTTCATGCCCCGCGCGCCCTGGAACGTGCCCGGGCCGCGCGAGTCGGGCCCCGCCGTGCGCCCGAGCCGGGGCGCTCCGATCGCCGCTTCCAGCCGCCGCCTCCGCCTCCGCCTCCTCCAGCCGGTCCGCCTAGTCCCCGCTCCGCCCGCCCCGGGCTTCCCCCGGGACATGGCAGCGGCCGCAGCCACAAGGCTGGGCCCGACGAGGCGGTCACGGGAGGGACGCGTCCCCGGGCGCGCAGGGGATTCGCGGGGCGGAGCGAGCGGCGCCCACCCCCCGTGCGCGGCGACGGGACCCCGGCTCCCGCGGCTCCGGCGGCTCCCGCTGCCTCCTCTGCGCGTCATGCGGCTGGGGCTGCAGGGAGCCGCGGCGAGCGCTCCCGCCCTCCGCTCCCCTCCCCCTCTGAATATTCATCGCTTCCTCCCGCCCGGCCGGCCCAGCGCTGCCGAGCCCCGCGGCCCCTCGCCGCCCTCCGCCGCGGCCCCCGCCCCCGCCCGGACGGTCGGGTGGTGGGGAGGGGGCAGCAGTGCGCCCCGCGCGCGCCCCGGCGGCTCCCCTCCCGCGGGCAGAGGAAGCGCCCCCGCCTCGCCGCCTCCCCGCCTGGCCCTCCCACATTCCTGGGACCGGGACCGGGAGGTGGCTCCGCCGCGAGCCCGCACTCAGCCTCGGTCGTGCTCCGAGGCCCCGGGTTTGGGTCACCAGCCGCTGCCTGGAATCCCTGCTGAGGGCAGGCCAGGCCTGCATTGACAGCAGCCCCGGGGAAGGCCTGTTTGGCTTGGCCGGTGGGTGGGCTGGGGTTTCTGGAACCCCTGAATTGCAGAAAAGAGTGCTGTGTGCTATGTTCTCCACGCCCCCATCCCCGGGCCAGAGAGGCAGAGAGCCGGCACTGGACCGGCTTAGAAGGCATTGGGCCGCCTCGGGTAGCAACACAAAGTCGGGCCAACGACCGACCCCCTGAGTGCTTGTCAGCCCCGAAGGTCAAAGGCAAATTCCTCCCTCTGGTTGGAGTCTCTCCAATGTCCTTAGATGAGTAAGGACCTTGCAAAGGTGTCTGAGGTTGAACCCTAAGACGTGCAGGGACTCATGGAGAATGCAATTGGGATTAAACTGACCCGTCCAGGGAGTGTACATAGCAGCTGGCCGCCCAGCACTCTGGGCCCTCACGGCTGTTTTAGATAGCCAGGGAGAGAAACTGAGGCACGTCAAAGGAGGAGATGAGGCGTCATTTCCTCTGGGAGCTCTCTCCATAAGCAGCACCCTTTGACCCACAACACTTGACCTGCTCCCGACCTGTGTCCCCAAGAGGATATTTGATTAGAGATGCGCTGGCTGCCCTTGCTACCTCTGTTGCCCTCTGAATGGACGCTAAAATGGCTTCAAATGGGAACCCCTTTTTGTTTAAGCCACCCTTCCCAAATGAGGGCCTGGGCTCCTTGGGCCGGACCCCCCTAAATTAACCTTCACAGTCTCCACTTGTCGGGCCCTGTTTACACCATAGGGGGCTGAACTCCTCAGATGGCACTAAGGGCCGTCCGTCCCACTGTGTCCCTGGTGCCGGTGGAGCATGGCTGGTGGCTTTCTGGGGCAATGGGGACCTGTTTATTTCCTCCCACTCCCAGCATGAGACTCCCATGACCCGGAGACCTTCTGACACGCCCTCTGTCGTTCAGCCACCTGCCAGGGACAGTTGACGCTGTGCTCCGCCCCCCCCCCCCCAGGGCATATTTCCATGCTAGCCTGTTGACCCTGCATATAATCTTAAAGTGAGGGCCATTCCCCATCTAGTGGTTCTGAATGAGCTCCGTTTTTCTAAAAGGCCACAATTTGCAGCCTACTTTTGGGAGGGCAGCAGCAAATACAAGTCTAAAAGGCTATTTTGACACACACCACCATCCCCCAGCGGAGGGGGGGGGTTGGAGGGGACGGGTCCAGGACATGGAATTTCACTCCTACAGACCATCTGCCTGCAAACCACCTTCATTCTCATCCTACAGGAAAGGATATGGGCCCTATAAACATATGCGTATCACTGGGGGCATTGTAGGGAACAGACACGGGTTAAATCAAATACAGGAACAGGGAGATGATCACACCAAATAGGACTACGCTGGTAAGTGCACACAGTCCAGTAGGTCAGTTCTGTTAGTGGTCGCACACTAACAAGTTTGAGCAAACATGGGTATCACAGCTTCCCGAGAGAGAGGAGGAAGGGGCGCCTGGCTCCTGGCCCACAGTCCGGAGGTCTCATCCGTAAGTACAGACACTCTTTTGCAGTCGTGCGCAAAGAGACATGCAACTGCTTTGGGACATTAGGGAAGGGAAGCAGTGTCTCTACACTCTTTGACTAGAAGGGGGACACCCCTGATGATAGCAAAGAGAAAGATCACAGAGGATGCTGGACATCTTTACAGATGGGAAGCGCATCTTCCACACCCCGTGCAGACAGCCCTTTGGGCTGCATCTTAAAACATTGGGATTCCTTTGACCCCCCTCCCCCCCCACACCCTCTCCAGACTCTAAAGAAGAAACGGCCTGATTTTCTTTGGCAGCCAGGTGTGGCCCCAATGTAAATTGGCAGATGGGGAAAGTTGGCCCCCCGGGAGGAAGCCTCCCTAATAATGCCATTTTACAGCTAAACCTCTTCTATAGGACAGAAAGGAAGTGGCTGGAAGTTTCTTATGTTCAGACCTTCTTCATCCTCAGAGATACACCAAATTTGCAGAGACCGTAAAATAGACCCTTCACTCCTTATCCAGGTCACCCAGGGACTGCAGGGAAAGGAGGAGGAACAAGAGACCCCCCACCCCACCCCAACCCCACAGCCTACTCCTTGTGAGCCCTCCTCCCCTCTTTACTCTGGGCCTCCCAGTGAGACTCCCCAACAGGAGGTCTTTCAGAAAATAAGGCCTCCCCAAAGGCTTGGTTGGCCCAGATCCAACCCAGCCACGGGGCACCTGCTCCCTAGTGGAACAGGCAGGCAGGAACTTTGGTGTCTCCGTGGTATAGGTCCCTTTCTCTTTGCAAGAGGTAAAGGAGATGAAGAGAAACCTGGGGAAATTTTCAGATGATCCCAATAAATATATAGACGCCTTCCAGAGTCTTACCCAAATGTTCAAATTGCCTTACAGAGAGCTCATGATACTCTTGGGGCAGACTCTGTCCTCCTCTGAAAAGAAGAATGTATTACAAAAAGCCAGGGAATTTGGAGATCAGGTTTACCTTACTGTGGCCCTTGGGTACCCTGATCAGAGTAGCGAAGAAAAAAAAATGTTTAACAGGAGAAGCAGTTCCCCTAATGGACCCCAGTTGGGACGCTGACCAAGAGATGTGGAAAATAAGACATTGCCAGGTTTGCATAATCGAGGGCCTTAAGTGTAGTAAAACCAAACCCGTTAATTACCCTAAGCTGGCCACGATTACACAAGAGGCAGGTGAGAACCCTTCAGCCCTTTTTGGAGAGACTCAGAAAGGCATCCTATCAACCTAATCTTAGAGGAAATTGACAGGATCAAATAGACTCCCTGGTAGCAGTCACCCTCCAAAATCCGAGAGGACCTGACCTCCTCACAGCCCAGAAAGGGGGGGCTATGCCTATTCCTAGAGGAAGAATGCTAGTTTTTACGTCAATCAGTCTGCATAGTAAGGGATGGAGCTACAAATTTCATTGATGAAGCCTCAAAAGTCTGACAACAACTTTCAGAATCTTAGGGCACTTGGCTACAGAATCTTAACTGGGTCTCCTGGCTTTTACCTCTAGCAGGACCCCTCTTAATGCTCATACTAGCACTCACCTTTGGCCCTTGCTTATAAAACCTCCTAATACATTTTGTTTCTTCTTGAGGCTCTAAAGCTGCAAATGGTCCTGCACATGGAACCACAGATGGAGATTGCCAATTCCTTCTTCTGTGGATCCCTGATCGCCCACCTCCAGTGGAACCCTGACTGCTGCTTCCAATCAACGCCTCCCCTCAGCAAGAAGCAGCTAGAGTGGTCGTTGCCTCTGTTCCCAGTAGCAGTTGGGGCAGTGGTTCTCAACCTTCCTAATACCCTTTAATACAGTTCCTCATGTTGTGGTGACCCCCAACCATAAAATTATTTTTGTTGCTACTTCATAACTGTATTTTGCTACTGTTATGAATTGTAATTGTAAATATCTGATATGCAGGATGTATTTGGTGACCCCTGTGAAAGGGTCGTTCAACCCCCAAAGGGTCGCGACCCATAGGTTGAGAACCGCTGAGTTGGGGTTTCCCAATCTGAGGGGACAACGAAAGGTGTTAAGCAGAATTAGGTGGATAGGGTGAGGGGTGGAAGAAGAAGGATCCTGAAGCTAGCTGAAACAAACAAAAATGTGTTTTGCAGAAAACAGGATCAATAGCAGAAAACAAGGTGTTTTGAAACGAGGATAATGGCACAAATAGACAAAGAGCAGGACATTAGCCAAAATAAGGGGAAGAGCAGAATGGGGGCAACCGATCTGAATCTCCCTCCTGAGCAGGGAGCCTGTGTTTGTTTGCAATAAATTCTTAGCTTGTTTGAACGCCTCTGACCCGTGGCTTGATTCTTCGATTCTGTGAGACAAGACCCCGGGAAAAATTTCTGCTCACCAGTTCCGGTATCATTAGGACCCCAGCACGGGCTAGGCTGGTACTACAGCTGTGTGGCCTGGGAACAGGCATCTCACCTCTCTGGGCCTCCTTTCCTCATCGGTGAAATAAAGACCATAGTCGTACCTGGCTAGAGAGATTGACGGTTACATGAGATAGAAAGGGGGAAAGTCATAAACATTTGGCCTGATGTAGAGTGGGCCTCAGTAAGCATTAGCTCTTCTGGCAGCTTTCATCACATCATCAAGGAAGTTCAGGTTCCTGAAGAGGTTAAAGATCACTACGGATATTACTACTGTGCCTATGCTCGGAGAAGGAAACTGAGGATGAGGAAAGCTAAGCCAGTAATGAGAGAAAGAGCCAGACCAAGGAGTGCTGGGGGGGGGGGGGGGGGGGGGCGGGCATGAATTCCAACCAGGGGGAGAGGTGACACCTGAGCTGGGCTTTGAAAGATGGGTTGAATTTCACCAGGCAGATTAGGGGACAAATGTCTCAGGAAGTGGGAGCAACATGGCAAAGAAACAGAAGGTAGATGGTTTAGGCTTGGCCTTCAGAGAAGCAGGAGATAGGAAAGTGCAGGGTTAGTATTTGGGGGAGATGTTGAAAGTTTCAGTAACTAGTCTGGATAGATTCTATGTGCAGCAAACCGCCAGGTGGCTAGCACTGCCCCCAGGTACCCCTTGTACCTCGGTGTTCCCCATCTGGAAGACGGGAACACACCTGCACCAAAAGGAACTAAATAGCTACCAGGCAAGCAGAGAAGGTAAGGGGACCTCCCCTGTTGACTGCCCTCTTTTGTTTAAACGTGATGCCATCATAATTCACAAGGAATCATGTTCCTCCCTGCCTCCTCCCCTGCTCAGGCAGAGACAGATGGTTTGAAAGGCGGTTGTGCTCATGATGCCCAGCAGGAAGGAAAGATGCCAGGCCTGCGAGCTGCCTCGATACTCACAGACCCTACGGATCCGTCCAGGCTTCGTGGCAAATGGCTCTGTGAACCCCAGCGTGACTTTTCTCTTGGAGAAAATGGATGCCTGCACTGCAGTGTTGGTGGGAACCAGATTTCCCTGCCACGTGGTGATGAAATAGAGCACACAGCCTTTTCAATAAAAGGAGTTAAAACCTGAGTAGTAAACTACCTGTTCAGTCATAAACAGATCACACTGGATTAATGACCCAGGTAAGAGCAGGCGGGAATCCTGGGCTGTGGTGTAAACTGCCTGAGGGCAGGGATTGAGTTTTTCTCACCCAGGTCACCCTACCACACCTCACTCTGTGCCTTGCCCCTTGCAGGAACTCAAAACGTGTGTCGCTGCATTTATAAGTGCATCCAGGGGTATCCCGATGTGAACCTTCACTTTTCTGCAAGGATAACATAGAAAAATGTATTCTGAGAGAGAGAGAGAGAGAGAGAGAGAGAGAGAGAGAGAGAGAGAGAAACTTGATTCCAATTTACAGGTCTCTTCCTCAGATGTTACTTCCCCTGGAACTTCTTACGTTCCACAAAGCCAAGGTTCTCCCTTTGAGAGCCTTATCTAGCCACAATCTTGTAATTGCCTGTTTATTTAGCCATCTTCCTCATGGGACTCTAAGTAGGTCTTGAAGATGGGCTGCATCTTATCACTGCATGCCCAGCACATAAGTCATCCAAACAATATTAATTTAGTTGAACTGAAAGCATTCTTTGAATTGCAAACTATGGAATTAAATATATGCCTATTCTCTCTCTCTCTCTCTCTCTCTCTCTCTCTCTCTCTCTCACACACACACACACACACACACACACACACACACTCCTCCCAAATTCAATTTGCAATCAGCTTTTCAGGAATCAATCTACTGTGCAAAATTCAGGGCTCATTCTCTTTGAGAATATAATGATATTTGAGCTTTTAATCATGTCTGCCTTCAAGCAAAAGTGACAGCTTTGCTGAATGTAGAGCCAGGTGCATAGGGAACAAAAGAGCCAGCCCAAGAGGTTGGAATGAAGGGTTCCTGGATGGGTTCCAAAAGTGCCTGGTAGGGATTACCCAGTGGCTTGTTATGTTAGAGATTCTCATTGTTTTCTACAGACAATGGAGGATGCGGCCTGGGAATGTGTATTTCTAACCAGTGCCTTGGGTCATTCTTGCTGTCAAGCAGGGTTGGAAAGCACTGCTCATCCTATCACTGGCCTGCATTGTATTCCCACTAGAAATAAAGGCCAGTGATCAGGTGCCTACTGGATGCAGGCACTTCTCTAGGGACTTCACATTATTTCTACTCCTAACAACAACCCTGTAGAGTAGGTATCATTATCACTATTTTTAAATATATTTTATTGATTTTTTTACGGAGAGGAAGGGAGAGGGATAGAGAGTTAGAAACATCAATGAGCGACAAACATTGATCAGCTGCCTCCTGCACACCTCCCACCGGGGATGTGCCCGCAACCAAGGTACATGCCCATGACCAGAATCGTACCTGGGACCTTTCAGTCCACAGGCCGACGCTCCATTTACTAAGCCAAACAAGTCAGGGCTCATTATCACCATTTGACAAACAAGGACACTAAGCCTCAGAGAGGTTTAGTTACTTACACAGGGTCCCACAGCTCAGTGTGGCAAAACCAGGATATAACCCTGTCTTTCTCGTGATTATGCACCGGTGTCACATCCTTTGACATTTATAAATAAGTTACTATAAAGTGCTCTGTGTCTTGGCTGTTATCATTACTTTTATTATTGCTCCCTGAGCCTCGGTTTTCTCAATTCTAAAATGGGAAGGAACAGAGGACACAAGACTTTCTTCTTCATCCCCCAAGAACCGGGAATAGGCAGGCAGCCAGGTTCAATGGTGTATCCACCATCCCACCAGCAGGCAGGCCTGCTGGGCACCAGCCTGGAACCAGGTCACCAGCCCCGCAGGGAGTCCATTCAGCCTGGCAACCCTCCGTTTATTTTCAACGCCACCTCAAGAGCAAACCATTCTCCAAAGGCCTCCTAAACGGAATGGAATGTTTCTTGGGAGTCTGATTAGCTAATGCCACAGGCATGGCTGCCCTGAGACCTTCCTGCTCTGAGCCTTGAACTGAATCAGAATGGAAAGGAAGACTTAGAAAGTCCTTTCTTTAAAAAAAAAAAAAAAAAAAGTAGCACTTCATCTTTATAATAGTAACAGGATGTTTCCTGTGGACTAATAACTGAGCTGTGGTTAGGACTCCATGTTTGTCCACCAGACCTCAGTTCCTCCCTAAACAGAGTCTTAATCACCTGCCCGTGCAGAGCCAGGGAGCGCCTTGGCAATGCCTCCTCTGTTTCTTCAAGCACTTGCAACATTAGCGTTTTCCTAATTTGTGTGCGTGTGTCAAGAGACTGAAAACAAAATTTTGCTCACAAAGCAGCAGTTGGATGTGACAGATTTTCAGTGCAGGCATGGAAGCTGCTTGTAGCCAGCTCCGGGTCTGGAGAACAGGGACAGAGCCACTGCCCTCCCAAGTCCCACCCTCTCCCAAGTACGAGCAGCCACAGGGGTGAGCCCACTGACCTCCGCGCCCAGAACCTCCATGTTCTGGCAAGGCGGACCCAGGCCCCACGGTCTTGGGGCACCTGGAAACACAGGGAGTGTGTGACAGGGAGACCTCGGGAACAAGGGGACTTTTGTTCCCCTGAGAACAACTTCTGCACAAAGACCAGAAATGGCAGGCAGGGCAGGAGGTCGTCAAGACTGCAGCAGAAATGTCACCTCAAACAAAGAAAGGGCTGCAAGGTACAAAGACAAGAAGAGGGAGAGTGAGCAGGAGGCCCACTGTCCCAGGGCTTCTTGGCAGCTGGGCCCTTCCAGGCTTATTAACAATACATTAACGTTGTTCGGGTTTGAGAAGAATTGTTTTTTTCTCTCAGGTTAAAAAAATGTCTTAATCACACTGTGCTGGATGTATAGAATACCTGAGTCGGGGTTAGGGTGAGAAATCAACTTGTTAACAACTGTGTAGTGGAATCTTGCCAGTAGGGAAGACCATACCCTGCGATCTAAATAAGCAAATAAAAATCAGGTACGGCAATATAGTTACATTATGTATATAACTGGTATATAAACATGCATGTCATATCTGATCGACATGTGCATGAGCTATGCTCGTAGCGATAAACAGTAGTGGGTATGAGTATGGACTCTGGTGTCAGCTGCCTGGGTTCAAATCCTAGTCCTGCCATTTATTAGCTTTGTGACCTTGGACAAGCTACTTACGTTTTCTGTGTCCCAATATCCTTATCTATAAATGAGGACATTCTTGATGACATCTACCTCATGGGATTATGACTAGTATAAGTACTTAAAAATAGTTATAGCACTGATAGCACTGCTTGGAATAAAGTCAACACCATGTAATAAGAGATATTATTATTAAAATAATAGTTTGACAAATTAGAGGCAGGGTGGTATAATGGGAAGAATATGTGCTTTGTGTCAGATGATCATAGGTTCAAATCCTATATAGTTGCTACACAGTTTTGGCCTTCAGTTTCTCACATAAGGAGTGGGATGATAGTTCATTGCCACGAAGATTACAGGAAGTGATACATGCAAAGGGCCAGGCATGCATTCCAGGAGCCCCATAGTGATTGACAGAAAGAGAAGGAGATCGGGAGTCAGAGCCCTAAGACTTTATTACCCAGCTATCAGGACACAGACCAGTCAATCCTCTAAGGCAGTTGTTCAAACCTTAATGCCGAGTCCCTTTAATACATTTCCTCATGTTGTGGTGACCCCTAACCATAAAATTATTTTCGTTGCTACTTCATAACTGTAATGTTGCTACTGTTATGAATCGTAATGTAAATATCTGATATGCAGGATGTATTTAGGCGACGCCTGTGAAAGGGTCGTTCTCACAGGTTGAGAACCGCTGCTCTAGGGCTTAGTTTCTTCTTTTGCAAAATGGGGGTTGGATCAGTGTTTCGATCAGGATGAGCTAGCTCATGCTGCAGTGAAAAACATCTCCCCAGATCCCAATGACTGAAAAGAACAAACATGTATGTGTCATTCTCACTCCGTGTCCCCACAGATCAGCTGAGGGCTGGGCTTCCCATCAACCCCACCCCGGGAGCCATCTTCTGGAGCAGACGCTCACTGAAACTTTACCAGTTTCTGTGGCAAAGGGAAAAAAGAGGTTTGGAGAGTCTTGAACCATAAATTAAATACTCTGTCCTAGAAGTGACACTAATCTCCCTCACTCACAGATCACTAGCCAGAACTAATCAAGTGGCCCCACCTAACTACGAGGGGCCAAGAAGGACAATCCTACCATGTGCCCAGAAAGCACAGCTAGAAATGCCTGGTGAACAGCACTCATGACCAGCACAGTAAAGACAGCCTCTGA
>PVJC01024359.1:0-25588 GCA_004026665.1 Murina feae
CCCCCCATGCCGGCGGCCGAGGGCTCATGGGAAGGGCCGAGGGCTCATGGGAAGTGTGGTGGGTGAGGGTGGGGGAGCTTCCTGGGCTCCTTTTTCCTGCAGCTTTTGGGCAACTTGGTGAGGGCCCCTGCTGGTGGGAGTCGGGAGCAGCCAGGCCGCTTCAGGTGTGGGGCGTGGGCCGCCAATGGGGAGCAGGGGTGCAGGCCAGTGCTGGGGGGCCTAGGCTGCAGAGGTGCACGTGTGCAAGGGCAGACCAGCCGGGAAGGGCAGGGCCAGTGGTGTGCCAGGGGCAGCATTGTGCCAAGGACAGCTGCCCGGGAGGGCGCATTGTATACCCACAAGCATTGTGCAGTTAAACATATTAGAAATGTACACTTTCTCTTTTCTTTCTTTTCCATTTAACCAGACTGAGCCACAGCAATGCGTGGCCGGGTACAGCTAGTAGTATATAAATTAATAAGTAGTGCTTTTTTCTTAAAACATTTAATAATATTTTCTCTGTTTTGAAGCTTGTTAGATACATGGGTGAATTAAAGTGTACTTTTATATGCAGTTAGGTTAAATATCTTTTTATTATGTTTTATTTGTTCTGTTTTATGGAGCCATTGAAAAATGACAGTTCTGTATTTGGGTTTTCCTGTGGTAGTCCTTTATATCTGTGGTCCATTATATATATTCCACTTTTCCCTCTGACAAAGCTCATTTTTTTGGGATGATAAGTGTAGGAGTCTTTTTCTATTTTCCATTCTAATAAATAGTTGGAATATATTTTGTGTATGGCAAGTTTAGGAAAGAATATAGTTGTATGTGAATCATTTTCATACTTGGACCTTTGCTTGTTTTTCTCCCTTTGGTCTGATGTTTGGCAAATAGACTTTGAATTAAGAAGAAAGACCTGTGATAGGGAAACAAAATCAAGATCTAAACATTTTTCTTCCCATTGGATAATGTTAGAACCTTGATTTTCCAGAATCAATCTCCTTTATGGTTCATGTTAGAATAACTTAGTATTCTCACTTGCATGGGATTTGGAAGGCAAAAACAAAGAAGGCATTAGTCAGATTTTTAGGGCCACAATAGATAGGTATTAATAAAGGAAGGGAGCAAAGGGAATCAGACATGAAGCAGCACAATAAACTAGAAAGCTGAATCGGATAATAAGCCCGCTTCCCTAGGAAGCTGCAGCATTTACTGGAATAAGCTCCCCCAGGACCCCTGGGTCCTCTGCCCTTGGGACCTAACTGTGAAGTAAAGCAGGCAGGAAGGATCACTATGGGCCATGACTCGGGGAGGAATAAAAACAGTAGGATAAATCCCTCTTCTGGCACATGCCCAGTAGAAGCCAAGATGGCCCAGGGGCCGATTCATTCACTATGAGGGATGCACAGTTGGAACTAAGATGGAGATTTTAGAGGCCTGAATGTCTAGCCTGGGAAAGGATCAGTTTGGATAAGAGACACAGAACACTGGAATATAGAGGAAATGAATTGGTTAGGGGGAGGATCCAACACTAGTCTACAAAAGTTTGGGAAATTGATTGGTTAATTTGAAAATGCACCTGGTCCTTCCAAAGCCTGATCCTATCTAATAAAAAAGGAATATGCAAATTGATCATGCCATCACAAGATGGCAGCACCCATAGCCACAAGATGGCAGTGCACAGTCCCTCAGCCCCACTGGAGTCTCCCAGTCCTTTCAGCTCTGCTTGGGTGGTGGCAGGCGCGTGGTGGGGCCAGACCTGCCCTCAGCCCCCCAACTGCCCAGGGCTGGTCTGAGTTGCAGGCAAGCCTTGGATGTTGGCTGCCTAGCTGCCTAAGGCTGGCCTGAGGTGCAGGCAAGCCTCAGATGTCTGCTGCCCAACTGCTCAGGGTGGGCCTGAGGCACAGGCAATCATCAGATGGAGGCTGCCCAAGACTCAGGGAACCAGGGCCTGCTGAGGCTTGCACTTCTGGCAGTGGCACCAGCAGAGGTGAGATGGGGGTGTCACCTTTTCTTGATAGCCAGGTCGCCTCCCACCCTTAGAGCTCCCAGAGTATGGGCGGGGGGGCAGGCTGGGCTGAGGGACCCCCTTTCCAGTGCATGAATTTTCATGTACTGGGCTTCTAGTATAATATAATCACCTCATCAAAGAGCTCTCCTCTCTCTCTCTAGCGGGTGCTGGCTGATGTGTTGGTGCCTCTTTCTCCATAGTAGCCATTCATCCTAGCAGCTCCTGGGCAGGCAGGCCTGCAGAGTCCAAATGCAGGCTCCAAGTTTGAGTTTGGATACAACAACACAGTGCCAGCTGGAGTGGAGTCAGGAATAGAGACTATGCTAGTTAGACAGGAATGAAGGCTGAACAGGACTAAACCAGTGGCACAGAATGTTTGGACACTGGCCTCTGTTTTGGGCTCTATAAAGACAAGGCTGGACTTCTTCCACAGCAGGATGGAGCTGAACCTGGGGCAATCCTTTGATTTTGCCTCTTCTACAGTAAACTTTACCACTAAACTTTATCCTCTCATATGTGGATCCCTGGAATGCTTTCCTTGTGACTCCATGCAGGGATCTCACTTCCACCTGCAACACATTCAGACAGAGAAACAGATATAGGAGCTTCAGAAACCAAGTCTTCCAGCCTGTTATTTGGATTCTTTGACCTCCCAATCAAGAGCACTCTCAAAATCATCAACAACTGTCTGATATATGTACATTTTCTGAGAAGTATAGGTCTCCACTGATGTCTTCACAAAATCTGCATCGAAGATCCATCAGAGTTTGAACTTTTCTGTAAGCCCTTTTGTGCCCACCAGGAAACTGATTCAGACTTCATGCTTATATCTGACTAGGAGCCCACTGCACAAAAATTTGTGCACTTGGGGAGAGGAGGGTCCCTCAGCCCGGCCTGTGCCCTCTCGCAGTCTGGGACCCCTCGGGGGATGTCCACCTGCTGGTGTGCCTGGGTGAGGGGCTGAGGGCTGTTTTCAGGCTGCCCACAATCCCTTCAGGGTTCGAGTCCCTACTGGGGTACCTGGGAAGCCTGGGTGAGGGGCTGAGGGCCATTTTCAGGCTTTCAGGCTGCCCACAGCTCCCATTGACCCAAGGTCCTAGTGAGGCTGGCTGAAATCAGGTTTCTGGGGTTTATTTATCTTCTATAATTGAAACTTTGTTACCCTGAGCAGAGGCCTAGGCAGGTAAGGAAGCCTCCTGTTTTTTTCATCTCCGTGGCTTCTGTAATTGAAACATTGTTACCGTGAGCAGAGGCCCAGCCAGCCTAGGCAGACAGTTGCAATGGAAGCCTGCTGTTTACTTTAGCTCTGTGGCTGTTGGCCTCCATCTTGGCTGGGTTAATTTGCATAAAGCCACGCTGATTGGCTGGGAGGCGTGGCTTGGCTGGTGGGCATGGCTTAGGTGTCTCAGAGTGATGGTCAGTTTGCATATTACTCTTTTATTAGACTAGAGGCCTGGTGCACAAAAATTTGTGCACTTGGGGGGGTGTCTTTCAGCCTGGCCTGTGCCCTGTCGAAGTCTGGGATCCCTTGGGGATGTCCACCTGCTGGCATGCCTTGCCAACCTGGGTGAGGGGCTGATGGCCGTTTCAGGGTGCCCACAGCCCCTTCAGGGTTCGGGTCCCTACTGGGGTGCCTGGCTGGAAGCAGGTATCTGGGATTTATTTAACTTCTATAATTGAAACTTTGTTGCCTTGGTCCACCACTCCAAGCATGGGTTGTCCCTGACAACCCAAGGTCCCAGCCCCGCAGGTATATGGGGTTTGTTTATCTTCTATAATTGAAACTTTGCAGCCTTGAGTAGAGCTCAGGGACCACAGGGCCCTGGCTTCCTCCATTGCCCAGGGCAACTCCAGCTCCGTGGCTGCCGCCATCTTAGTTGAGTTAATTTGCATATTTGCTACTGATTAGTTGGTGAGCGTGGCTTGTGGGTGTAATGGAGTGAGTATCAATTTGTATATTACTCTTTTATTAGATTAGATTAGATTCTCCTCTTTTCTACATCTGTATAAGGTCTAATTTGTATGAGAAACACCTTATGAAGTGCCATTGAGTATGTTTTTCTTATTCACCATGACATCTACAATGGTGCTGTCAAAAAGAATGACACCTGTCAGAAAGACTGCAGGTGTTTCCTGTTACTTGTAGCTACATGTAATCCCTCAATGTTTTCAACATGTTTGGTTGTGTGTAATTAAAAGTATGTGTATTTTCTCATCAAATGAACACTTCCGTAGGTGTTTCATAAAAGTATTTTACTAACTGTTTTCTAAACCCTTGTATTCCAATAAATACTGTTTTTCATTTCCTGAGAAAATATATTAAAATGTCTCATAATAATTATGTATTTTAAAATAAACTTTGTAATTCTCATTAACAAAAAATAAGTGTAGATTGATATGGGGAGAATTGAAATCTTTACTATGTTGAGTCTTCCAATCCCAAAACACTGAATGTCTCTTTATTCATTTAAGTATCCTTAGTTTCTTTAGTGTTCTGCAATTTTCAGAATACAGATCCAGTACAAAAGTTAAATTTATAACCAATTACTTAATCTTTTGAGATATTTTAAGTAGTATTCATTTTAAAATTTTGGCTCCATCTGTGTTAATATATAGAAAAACTTTTTTTAATAGATCTTACATCCTACTAGAGGTCCAATGCACAGGTTTGTACATCAGTGGGGTCCCTTGGCCTGGTCTGCATCCTCTCACAATCTGGGACCCCCTCAGAGGATGTCGGACTGCCAGTTTCGGCCTGATCCCTGCAGGCCAGACCGAGGGACCCTACTGGTACATGAATCTGTGCACTGGGCCTCTAGTATGCATATAAGATCTTTGGTTAATCTCTTCCCACCCTCCTCCCTTCCTCTTTACTTCTGAGATTCATCAGTCTGTTGCATGTTTCCATGCCTGTGCGTTGAACATCTGCCCTCTGGTGGTCAGTGTGCATCATTGCAACTGATCAAACAGCTGAACAGTTGCTTAGGCTTTTATATATATAGATAATCTTGATTAATGCTTTTTAGTTCTAAGAGTTTTTGGTAGATTGCATCAAAATTTTCTATATAACCAAATATGTTATCTATGAATAGAGCCAGTCTCATGCCTATCTTTCCCATTTGCATTCCTTTTAATAATAATGATTATTTTTTTGACCTTCTTTATCTGGTTAGGAGTGATGAAAATGGATATTCTTAGCTGATTCCCAAACTTAAAGACAAAGCATTCAGTTTTTCACCATTTAAGCATGAGGTTAGTGATAGGGTTTTGCAGGTTCTCTAGCATGCTGAAAGAATTCCTGTCTATTCCTATTTTGCTGTGTCTTTACAATGAATGGGTGAGGAATAGCTTCCAACAGCTTTTTCTACATAAAGTGATATACTAGTAAACATACAACTTTTCTTTCTACACTGTTTACATAATGGATTACATAAGTTGATTTTTAAGTATTGCATTCCTGGAATAAATTCCACTTGGCTGCATTTTTTTCTTGTTTTTATGCATTGCTGCAATTGATTTGCTGATACATTGTTGAGAATCTTCATATCTATATTCATGAGGGATATTGGTCTACAGTTTTCTTGTATTATCTTTTCTATTTTTGGTATCAGGGTAATTCTGTCCCCATAAATTGAGTTGATAAGTGTTCCCTCCTCTCTTATTTTTTTGGAAGAGTTTGTATAGAATTAGTGATATTACTTCTTCCTTAAATGTTTGGTATAATTCACTGATAAAAACATGTGGGCCTGTAGAGTCTCACAAGGTGTTTAACTATGAATTTAATTTCTTACATAGTCATAAAACTACTTCAATTGTCATATGCATAATAATGTTTATGGTATTTCCTTAACTTTTCAATGTCTGGAGTGTTATCTGCATTTTCATTCCTGATACTCCTGAAATAGCATTTCTTATTTTATCATCACTGATTGATAATTTGTGTCTTTTCTCTCTTTTGGTCAGTTTTGTGAGAGGTTTATCAATTTTATTGATCTTTTAAAATCAACAACTTTGGGGGTTGAATGTCTCTATTGTTTTCCTGTTCTTGTTGTCATTCATATCTGCTTGTCCTTCCTTCTGCTTGTATTGGGTTTACTTTAAAATTATGTCCTTCCTTCTGCTTGCTTTGGGTTTACTTAAAAAATGTTAAGTTATTAAGTGAGAACATTAGATTATTGATATAAAGCCTTTCTGACTCTTTAATATAAGCATTTTGCTGCCATAAATTTCCCTGTAAATCTGCATTAGCTGCATCCCCAATTTTTTGATATGTTGATTTTCATTTTCAAAAAGATCAAAACCTTTTATAATTTCAACTGAGATTTTCTTTTTGAGCCATAGATTTCTAGAAGTATCTTCTTTATTCTCCAAGTGTTTTCTGGGGAGGGATTTCCCCATTGTCTTCTATTGATTTCTAGGTTAATTCTATTATGATCAGAAAAATAACATGTATAATTTCATTTCTTTAAAATTTATTCAGTGTTTTTTAATCTATCCTGGATGTAGTGTATCTTGGCAATATTCCATGTTTAATTGAAAATAGTATGTATTTTGTTGAATAGAGAATGCATTAAGTGCCAGTTAATACTGTTCATTGATAGTTCTTCCATATGCTTCTTATTTTCAGTCTACTAATTCCATCAGTTTCTGAGAGAGGGGTGAACTTTCCATCATTAATCATGGATTTGTCTATTTTTCTTTCAGTCAGTTTTTCACTCTTCATGTATTTTGAATCTATTGTTAGATACACACTTTATTTGGCTTGTTATCTTCTGATGAGTTGATCTTTTTATCAATATTTAATGTCACTCTTTTACTCTTGTTAATTTTCTCTGCTCTGAGGTCTAATTTATCTGAAATTAACATAGCTATAGCTATACCAGTTTTTTAAATTTTTACTAGTGTTTATATAGTATTCTTTTGTTTTCATCCTTTTATTTTTAATGTAGCTATAATATTATATTTGAAATGAGTTTCTCATGAACAGCACATAGTTGGATCCTAGTTTTAAATATATTCTTACAATCTGTGTTTTAGTTGACATCATTAGACCATTAACATTAAATGTAATTATTGATATATTTGGTTAGATGTCTACCATTTAGTTTTCTCTGCTTGTCACTTCTCTGTTTCCCCTTTCCTGCCTAAGTTTGGCTTATTTAAACATGATTTTAGTATACCATTTTAATTTTTCTTTGTGTTTTTCCATATATGTATTTGTTTAGATTTACATTTTTAATGGATGATATAGGCATTATAATACACATACTTAACCTTTTATAGTTTAAAAATCAATACTTGGCTATTTCAAACAGAATATATAAATCTTCTCACAATATAGGTGGCCTTATCCTACCCATTTATGATGTACTTGTCATACATATATCTCATTATGGAAAACCTATAAACAATTCATAATATTTAACTTTTACTATCAATTATATTGTAAAGAACTCTTGAGGCAAATAATATATATTTACTAGCATATCTAATTTTTCTGATGCTCTTTCTTTATTAATGATATCCCAAGTTTCATTCTGGTTTTACTTCCTGTCTATCTGAACAAATTTCATTAACAATTCTTTTACTGTAGGTCTATATTAATTTTAATTTTTCTTCACCTGAGAATGTCCTTATTTCACTTTTGTTCTTGAAGGATATTTATTGAATATAGAATTTTTTTTGATAGGTATTTTCCTTCAGCACTGTGAAAATGTTGTTACATTTCCTTCTGGACTCTGGTTTTTGGTGAGAAATCCAGTCATTCTAATTATTTTTCCCCTACTTTTTTCTCTCGATACTTTCATAATTTATTTTATTCAATTACTTTTAGCAGTATGAATATAATGTGTATTAGCATGGCTGTTAAGATATCAAATTATTTTACCCTGTTTGAGATTTTTAAAGCTTCTTAAATCTGTAAATGTATACCTTTTACCAAATTTTGGAAGTTTTTAGCCACTCTTTTTTCAAATGTTATATTTTGCACTATACTCTTTCTCTCCTCCTTCTGGGGTTCTTATGAAATAAATGTTGGACCTTTTGCTCTTGTTTCACAGATCTTTAAGGCCCTGTTTACATTTTCAATCTTTTTGCTCTCCGCTACTCAGATTGGATGATTCCTATATTTAAAAATTTTTTAAATATGTTTTTATTGATTTCAGAGAGAAAGGGAGAGGAAGAGAGATACAAACATCAATGATGAGGGAGAATCATTGATCGGCTGCCTCCTGCATTTCCTCTATTGGTGACTCAGGCATGTACCCTGAGCAGGAATTGAACTGTTATCTCCAGGTTCATAGGTTAACCACTGATCTATGCCAGCTGGGATGGTGGATGACTTTTATTAATCTTCTAGAGGCCTGGTGTATAAAAATTCATGAGCTGGAGGGGGGGGGCCTAAGCCTGGCCTGCCCCCTTTCACAATCCAAGAGCCCTCAGGGGTGGGAGGTGACTTGGTGATCAGGGAAAAGTGGCACCCTCATCACACCTCTGCTGCTGCCACTGCTGGCAGCGCAAAACTTGGCTGGCTTTAGTTACCAGAGCCTTGGGCGGCCCTGGGCAGCTGGGGGGCTAAGGGCAGGTATGGCCACACCACGTGCCTGCCAACCCCCCCAGCAGGACTGAAAGGACTGGGGGACTCCAGAGGAACTGAGGGGACTGTGGGCTGCCATGTTGTGGCTATGGGAGCTGCCAGCTTTGTGATGGTGTGACTGTCAATTTGCATATTCCCTTTTTATTAGATAAGATCTTTACATTCACTGAATCTTGCCTCTGTCATCTGCATTTAGCTACTGAGAACATCCAGTGAATTTTAAATATTGATCACTGTATTTTTTAGTTCTAAAGTTTTTATTTGGTCTTCCTTACATCATATTTATTTGTTGACACATTCTATTTTTTCATTTATTTGAACATTGCTTACACTGTCCTGTTGAACATTTTTGTAGTAGCTCCCTTTAAAATTTTTGTCAGATAATTTCAAATTTTGTGTCATTTCAGCACTGGAATCTATTTATTTTCTTTTCCCATGTGGGTAGAAATTTTCCTGGTTCTTTATGTTGAGTAATTTTGGATTGTAACATAAGCATTTTGAATATTCTTATGAGACACTGGGTCTTGTATCAAGTTATAAACATTATTGATATTTTTGTTTATCAGGCAATTGACCTTATTGGGTTCAAGCCACTAATTTTATTCAGCCTTCTATGAATCGTGGTTTCAATGATGGTTTTGTTTCAAAACCTTTGCTGAGCTATGCAAATTTGTCCTACATCTAGTGACTAACTAATCTGGGACATGGCCATGGTTTTATTTCTCAGTTCAGTTATCAAAATCTTTGATATGCTGTTTAGGATCAGATCCATGTATGTACTGCTCCAGCCCACTACTGCATTCAAATGCAGGACCAAGCTAAAGCTTGTACCAACTTTGCAGAAAGTTCTCTCTGTGGTTATCTATTTTTATCAGATAGAGAGAGACAAGAGAGGGAGGGTGAGAAGAGGGAGGAAAGGAGAGAGGGAGGGAGAGGGAGAGGGAGAGGGAGAGGGAGAGGGAGAAAGATAGGTTTTTGCCACTTTCTTGGAATCACAATACCTCGGTCCAAGAGGAAAGTTCTTTGAGTTTTAGGTGCCTGTGGGCTCCTGCTATCATGGCTATTGCTATCAGTAGATTTTCTACTCCTTAATCCTGACTTACAGCATTTCTTTTTGAGATCTTTCTATGCATACCAATGTGTACGTCTGGTTCTTGGCCTGACTTGAAACCAGGCTGTGGGATAGTGGAGGAAAAAGATTTAACTCACTGTTGGTTCAGGGATGATTCAAATCCCTGTCTTCTTCCTAAATCTGTCTCAAAATTTAAATCTCAAATATCTGTTTTATCATATTGGCCTGGTTTTATTATTGAATTCAGTGGGAAAGTCCAGCTGGAGAGAGCCTTCTTCATTTTACCCAAACTGGAGCTACCCATATCCACTTATTGACAGTGATTGATTGAGGAATATCATTGAACTCAATTTTGGCTGAGATATAAAATGAATCCTATGGGGGGATGGTGTCTCAGCAAAGTTTTCTCACTAATTAAGAGAGATACACACCAGAAGAGGTGCTTTCCTTTATTCCTTTATTTTACTTCTGAGTACTATTACGTAAAGATGTCATATCTGTGACTACTGCTGCCATTTTGCCACCAGCCTTGGGATGAAGGTAACACACAGATGACAGTGTAAACACATGAAAAGAACTTGAATCTTTGATGACATGATTGAGTCTGCCCTCCTTCAGGACTTCCTCTGATGGTGGATACATGCCTTTCTTTAAGCTTGTTTGGGGTTTGAAGTTTGAGGCTGTCACTTGCTGCCCAAAGTATCTTAAAGTGCAGTGCTCTTCTTTCTATATTTTGTACCAGCTTTTTCGTTTATTCACTTGTTTTGTTTTTGATGTGAATTCCTCAGAAGGTTCCCTCTGTAGTCATCTATCATTTTTACACATATGCTGTCCAACAACGTAGCCTAGCCATCAGCCGTATGTGGCTACTGGACAGAGATACACTACAAAGTGCAAAATGTACACCAGATTTTGAAAACTTAGTTTAAAATGACATAAAATATTATGTTAATAATTTTTATGTTTCTTACATGTTGAAATGATAATGTTTTGGAGATACTGTTGAACAAATATGCTACTGAAGTCAATGTCATCTGTTTGTCTTAACTTTTTAAAATGTGGCTACTGGAAAATTTTAAATGGCATATTTGACTCACATTATATTTCTATCGAACAGCGCTGACTCCCAAACTCATATCTCTAACTACTGATTCAACAGTTTCACCTAGAAATTTAATCTCATATCTAATACGTTCAAAATCGTTCAACCTGCTTTTTCTATAATCTTTCTCATCTCAGTAAATGACAACACAGTCCTCCAAGTCGCATAGGTCAAAGCGTTGGATTTCCCCTCGGTTCCTTCTTTCTCCCACCGACCACATCGGTTGGTTGTGCATGCAGGTACCATCCAGAATCCAAATACATTGTACTTCAGTTCCTATTGTCTGGTATTACTGCAATTATCTCTTGTTTAAACAGACACCAAAAGGACCCTCTTGAGAAGTAAGGTTATGTCACTCCTCTAGTCACAATCCTTCGATAGTGCACCCTTTCACTAAAGGTGAAGCCCAACATTTGGACCCTGTATCTCTTTTTCCTTATCCCCTGCTACCCTCTCCCTCATTCACTACACTCTGGTCATATGGGCTTCATGCTGATGTCACACTTGTTCAGTGAGCTCCTGAAGGGTGTTTGCACTTAATGTCCCATCTACCTGGATGCCTTTCTGCCAGACATACATAGGCCTTGCTGTCTTACTTCCTTTGGGTCTCTACCCAGAAGTCTACAACAATGGACCATACACCTCCAGCAGCCCGTGTAGCCTTTACCAGTCATTATTTTTCTCCATGGGACTTATTACTTTCATACACTGTTTATTTTCTACCCATCCTCCAAACAGAAGCTTCATGAGGGCAGGGATTTTATCTATTGTGTTCGCTGCTATATCTTCAGCGTCTAGAACAGTGGCTGGTACGTGGAAAATGCTCCATATTCATGAGTTAATCATTATTTTCTCTCATTAAAAATCATCCAGATTTGCTTTTCACAGTTTACCCTTATGATCTTCTGAGCTTTGATATGTTTTTATTCTATACTCAAATTTTTAATTAAAAAAAGAAAATAAAGCTTTAGAGTGGTTTCTCCTACTATTTCATTTTTTGTTTCGAAGGGTTGAAATTATTTGTAGGTGCAATTAGGAACTTCACTGGTAATTTTCTTAAAACTCTGTATTTCTCAGAGGATTTATGAGGATTAATCAATAGAGCCGGCCCTTTGTATCCATAGATTCTGCATCTGTAGACATAAAATACCGGGTGATGGGGAGGATGTTACCTTGTTACTAATGTAACAAATAGACTCCTAGCAAAATATCTAGGTAGTTAATTTCCTAATTAATATCTTCTGCTGACTCTTTTCTAGTTTTATACTCTATACGAATGGGGAATACTTATTTCCCACTGACTTTCTATCCTGTATAGGGAGCTGAAGTAGTTAAACTATTAAACGATCAGCTTCTTTCTGCCCCATTTACTCAATTTGTCCCTGGGAGGTTAGGACTTGGCAAGACAAATTCACTTAGGAATGAGTTTGCCCACAGAGAGCTTAAGTATTCCTTTGCTCAACCTTGCTGTAAGTAATGCAAGCCTCCTTAAAGCCATCATTGCCTGTGCATAACTGGCCTCATCTTCCTAATTTAAGGGTTATTATTAAAAGCAATAGTAGGAAAGAGATTTATTGGGGCTTCTTCAAGATTTATAATCTGTGCCAAAAAGCATAATCAAATCCCTCTAACTGGCCTTGTCATCTGTGGTTATTTTAATAATAATATTATTTCATTTCATGATTTCTAGGATATTTTTCTAACTGCTTCTCAGTATGCTACCGTAGTCAGGGGGAGAGGGTAGGAATGACACATAGTCCTACCCCGCCTGCCATCAAATAGCTGTTCATTTGGAATACATTATAGTTATTTCACATCATTTTCTAAGCTGTGGTGTTCAGGATGAGGTTATCACCCTATGTTATTAGATTTATTTATTATCCATTGTGTGCACATTATAGATATAGGTACTGTATAGATATTTGAGACTATGATATTACTGATCCCTTTCTTAGTAACTTTTTCATAGAACTTACTTCACCATTATTTGATGTTATCCTGATGTACTCTACAACAGCGGTTTTCCAACTGGGGCACATATAACCCTGGAGGTATTAGAGTTGGGTAATTTAATAGAAATACATGGTGGATTCTATAGTGGTCTAATATATCTCTTCTTTTAGCTATTAATTTCCACTGACTCAGTCATTGTAAATAAAAGAATCATCTGTGGATACATAAACAATTGAAAAATAAAGAATACCCTAATTTCAATGAGATGAATTCTCAATAAAATTTTACTTTTATGTTTATTAATTCTAATAATATTTAAAATATTGATGTTTTCATTGATTATTAGCTAAAAGCTATTTTAATGTTAATTCAATCCAGAAGAAAGACTATCATACTTAATGGTGCTATAAAATTTTGGAAAATTAAAAATTCAATTTATATACATATTTTATTGTTGAGAATATGACAGGTCGATCAATAAAACACTTTTGAGCATAACAATATATTGCATTAAGATCAAATTCTTTTGGGGCCTGGGGAATGAAAATGTAAGTTCAGAGAGAAAAAGGAGTGATGTAAGATTTCTGACTGACAAAGGACAGCTTGTGCATTCAAATTATGATGTTATTTAGATTCATTTGACTCATATTAAACATGATGGAACAATTCTATTTTTAAAATATTCTTTAAAACACACAAGAAATTGTATTCTGCCTGGCCAGCATGGCTCAGTGGCTGAGCATCGACCTATGAACCAGAAGGCCATGGTTCGATTCCCAGTCAGGACACATGCCCAGGTTGTGGGCTCAATCCCCAGTAGGGGGTATGCAGAAGGCAGCCAATCAATGCTTTTCTCTCATCATTGATATTTCAACCTCTTTCTCCCTCTCCTTTCCTCTCTGAAATCAATAAAAATATATTTTAAAAAAGAAATTATATCATTTGCAACCATTTATACACATAATAAAAGTTTCAGATGTTAACCCCCAAATATGAAAGTGTTATCAATAATTTAAAATATTTTATAGAGTGCAGGAAAAATTAATGCTTTACAGTAAATTTAAAAATTTTATCTGGACATTCTTTCCCTACCCCCAACTTATCCTAATCTATAATTTCCTCTTAAAGAAGTCAAGATAGCTTGTGGGTCAATATCTCACCAATTGTGTGACATGAATACATTCTTAACTCGCCATGTCCATAGTTTCAAATTCAAATCTCATTTTTTGATTTTTATATCTATCTGTATTTATAAATATAACTATCTATATCTGTATCTCTCCGGCTACTCACTCCCACACACTACTTTATTTTCCCAAATTGAAACCTTCAGAGAAAAAAGATTAAAGTATGTCGCTGCGACAGTTCTACAAGACTACAAGGATACAAATTCCTAAGTTTTCTATCCAAGACTTCATAGTCTCTCTGAAAATTTCCAAATCTCTTCTGTGGGAATTTTCCCTTCTCTGACTGCTACAAGCAGCAACAGAATATTGCTTTGTCTTCAAAATGTCCATATGGTTGTACTTACATATGCATAAATATGTCTAAATGTCCATCTATCTATATCTATATCCAATATCTTTTTCCCACATTACATGCCCCAGTATAGGAAATTACTTAAAAATGTAATTAAACTCATGTATACATGCCCATATATTTTTGAGGTATTTCTATTCAACTGGGGAATATACATTATGTTGATCCACCTCACTATTCTTTTTTAAAAAAATATATTTTTATTTATTTCAGAAAGGGAGATGGAGAGAGATAGAAACATCAATAATGAGGCAATCATTGATTGGCTGCCTCCTGCACTCCCCCACTGAGGGTGTGTCCTGATTGGGAATTGAACCTGACCTCCTGGTTCATAGATCAATGCTCAATCACTGAGCCGCCGCTGGCAGGCCACCTCATTATTCTTAAATACAAAGGACCACGCTGTATTTAACTATGTTCATACTGACGGCATACAACAAGTTTTCATGGTTTAGTCTCTTAGTCACAAACAATGTTGCAAAGAACATTTTTGTGAATATGTCTGTGCTCGTGTTTGATTATTTCTCAAGGCTAGATTCTGATACGTGAAGCTACTTGGTCAAGACTGTACATGTTAACTTTTAATGGGTATTATCCTCCAAAAGCTGTGCCATTTTATATTCAAATAACATTTGAAGAAATATGTATTTCCTTATACCTTTGAAAAAATACATATAATCAAATTTCATGATGTGTTGCCAGTCAAATAGGCCAAGAATGATTTCTCGGGAATGTTTTAATTTCTATTTCTCCGACTTCTGGTGCATTATTACACTGTGAGAAGTGGCGCGTACTTAATTTGAATTCCAGTAATGCTAAGTTACTGTTCTTTCCCCCCGCCCCCCCAAAGGCCATGTTTATCAGCTCAGTACGATTTGGATATGGCTTTTGAGTCCCCTCTGACTCCAAAAAACATATTTTTCAGTTTTCTTTTTTGGATCATTTCCTCTTTCTATTTTTGTCTTCATCTTTTTAAATATAGTGTCTAGAGAGGTCTTCTGCAGGCCTGCTTGCTTTCACCTCAAGCTGCTGACTCGCTTAACATAAATAGCCGGCTATTGCTTCTGGCAAGAACAGGAACCAAGGACACTCCCTGAAGGGCCAAAGGCGAAATTACCTCACCTTCCGTTTCTATTCCTCCTGCTTTTAGTTAGTTTCCAACACTTCCTTATTCAGTGTTAGAAAAGTTATTGTTTTCTTTACGTTAAAGTGGCGCTTTTGAAACTTTTTCACAAAATTGCTTCAAGAAGTAGAGAAGCCTCCATTTTTTCCCTTGACCTTCCTCCCTCCTCCCCTACCCCCCAGTGTCTTGTGTCCATTGATTATGCTTATATGCATGCATACAAGTCCTTCAGTTGATCTCTTATCTAACACTCTTTGTAGTACTGTAAGCCATAAAACAAAATTTTAAAAAAAGTAGAGAAGAATGAACTTGAAAACAATGATTGTTTTCTTATTACAAACTTTTGAGTAAAATTGAAAGTATAGGAACATCTGTCACTTTATTGTCAGTTATTTTACATTCTAACAAAGAATATCCTGGTGTAGAAACATTGTGTTAAGCTGACTGAAAAGCAAAATCAAGATTCATTCAATTCAATGCAATCTTACAAAAATGTATATATTGCATGTTAAACTTCTATTCAGTAGTTACATAGGGATTTGGGGAAAGTTTTGACTTTTGACCAAGTAGAGCCCCTGAGAGTCTCAGGGACCTCGGAGGTCTGTGGGTCACACTTGGAGAACACTGCTCTAGAGCAATGGCTTGCCATCTGACTGATGTGAAATCATCGGGGTGCCCTGAGTCTCAGACCCAGAGATTTTGAGTTGATGTCGTTTGGAGTAGGCCTGACCATTGGTATTTTATTAAAGCTCCCTAGAGGTTATTTTAATATGCAGCCAGAGTTCAAGATCACTGCAGTAGAACATAGCATGAGGTACATACTCCGAAGCTATTTTGGGATTGTATTGAAAAACCTACAAGCACAAAAACATTCAAAAGATATTTAAATTATATAAGACAATATTAGGTCATATTTTTTATAAAGAATGGGCCAGAACAATTTGAACAACATCTTTCTCAGAATTACAGATGTCAGAATAGTGTTTTGGAACCTCATTTTCATTATGTATAGACCATTGGTATCCATCTATCTATCATCCATATCTATCTGTCTATCTATCTATCTATCTATCTATCTATCTATCTATCTATCATCTGTCATCATCTATTCATCCATTCATCCATGTTTATTTGTGTGTCCCCGCATACATATATATGAATTAAAATTTTAAGTCAGAGTAAAATGCCTATTCATATGTGTTTTCTCATTACTACATAAAATATGTACCAAGATTATAAGGTGCTTTTCCTAAGTCATTATGAAACCCCCTTTAACGTCTCCTGAGGCCAATCCATTTCAGAGGATAAATCAGTAAAGATACATTAGAGTTTGAGGAAAGAAGATGGAGAGCAAAAGCAGATTTAGAACTTACTACTCATGTAGGTTTTCCCAACCCTTAAGTGTAAGCAGGGGTGAAATTATTACTGGGATCTCCTTTGGTCATGTCTCCTTGTAAGATCTATTTAGCTGTGGGTGTTTCAAGAGTAAAAAGAGAACCAGGAATAAAGTTTTTGATAAGAGCATGATTAAGGTGGAAATTCTTATAGTTAACACTCTTACCTTGGTACATGTGAAATATGCTTTGCTAAGAAACTAGGTAATTTACATATTTGGAATCCATATATATAGAAGTCACCTGCATATATTTCTTTTGCATATATATATATCTATCTATATCTATATATATATATATATATATATATATATATATATATATGTTCTGATTTATTACATTGATAGTAATTCTTTGTTTTTTTGGTTTGAGCAGACACTTCAGAAAAGAAGATATATAAAGGTTAATAAGGACGTAAAATATTTTCAACATTTTTTGTCGTTAGGGAAGTGCAACTTACAACCACATGACATTCCACCACACACCCACTAGACTGGCTAACATTTAAAAAAACTAAGCGATGTTATTAAGAATGTAGGAATACTGGAACTCTCAATGCCATTTGGTGGCAATGTAAAATAGTCTAGTAGTGCCTTATAAAGTTCTAGAAGCCTGATGCATAGATCCATGCACCAGTGGGGCCCCTTGGCCTCCTGTGGCCTCTCACACTCCGGGACCCCTCGGGGGATGTTGGGCTGCCGGTTTTGACCTGATCCCCGCAGGCCAGGCAGAGGGACCCCACCAGTGCACGGATCCGTGCACTGGGCCTCTACTATGCATATAAGATCTTTGGTTAATCTCTTCTTTCTCTCTCCCCTCCCACCTTCCCTCTGAGATTCACCAGTCTGTTCCATGTTTCTATGCTTGTGCATTGAGCATCTGCCCCCTCGTGGTCAGTGTGCGTCATAGCTACCAATCGAATGGTCAAACGGTCGAACAGTCGGTTAAGTTCTTATATAGATACTTATCATCCTATATAATAAAAAGCTAATATGCAAGTAGACCGAATGGCAGAACAACCAAACACCTGAACAAGCGGTCGCTATGACATGCACTAACCCCAGGGGGCGTGCATGGAATATGGCAGGCATCATATGGTGGGATGGTGGAGCAGGTGAGCAGAGTGGCGGCCCAGACCAAGGCGGGGCGCCAGCCACTGTCATTGAGGTGAGCTGCTGGTGATTACTGAAAATTCTTTGCTCCCAAGCACTGTGGTCCCGCCTGGTACTTGCACCTGTTGCTGGTGCTTGTCCTGCTCGCACCCGCTGCCGGCACTGGAGCCACCACTTGCATCTTCTGTTGGTGCCCTGCACCACTCCCAATCGCTTGGTGCCATCAGCGAGTGCAAAGGGCTGCTGCTGGCCCCAACCGCCCCTGAGAGCTTCTTCACTTGTCCCTGCTTCTGAGGGGCGATTGGGGCAGCAGCTGCCGCTCGCACCCACTGACACTGCTGGCCCCGCTCACACCTGTTGCTGGCGCTGGCCCTAATTGCTCCACACCATCAGCGGGTGAAAGCGGGGCCAGTGCCATCAGCATGTGGGAGTGAAGGCAGTGGAAGTGGGGCTCCAGCAGGTAGGGGATCGGGAACTGTGGTGGGAGGGGCCAGTTGGGGGTGTGGAGGATGGGCTGAGACCCGCCCCTGTGCCCACTGCAGCCTTGCAACCACAGTTACTTTCAAGGTGCACAATTCGTGCACTGGGCTCCCAGTTTGATTATAAGAGCCTAGGTACTTGCCGAAGAATCATAAAAGCATACGATCACATACAAAGACTTGTACATGTATATTCACAGCAAGTTTATTTGTAATAGACTAAACTAAAAATAATCCAAATATCTGTTAACAGGTGAGTAGACAAATTATATATACAGGATGGGGCAAAATTAGAGTTATAGTTGTATGTAAAACACAGTTTATTCTTGTATTATTATTTATTATTATATAACTTTCCATACAAACAACTATAAACCTATTTTTGGCTCACTTTGTATATAATAGTATAAAAATAAACAATTACTAATACACACACTACATAAATATAAAAAACTAGGGGCCCGGTGCACGAAATTCATGCACTGGGGTGGGGAGGTCCTCAGTCCAGCCTGCTCTCTCTCACATAAGGGGAGCCCTCAGGGGGTGTCCTACTGATGGCTTAGGCCTGCTCCCTGATCCCTTTGGGGAGCAGGTCTAAGCCACAGTCTGGCCTCCCTTTGTGGGAAGCAACCAGGCTAATCAGGGGAAGCCACCAGCCCCATCACCCTGCTGCTGCAGCCACTGCCAGTCACCGCAGCCATCAAGGTATTTTCATCAACATGGACTCTAGTCTCTTCACCATGAAAAAATGACAACTTTCTTTAGGCATTTTCAAGATGTGTCTTTCATAGGATATGATATTTCTTTCTTTCTTTTTTATCCTCACCTGAGGATATGTTTCCATTGATTTTTTAGAGAATGTGGAAGAGAAGGGAAAAACAGAGAGAAACATCAAAGTGAGAGGAACACTTTGATTGGTTGCCTCCTGCATATGCCCTGACCTGGACCCTGGCCAGGGAGGAGCCTGCAACCTAGGTATATGCCCTTGGTCAGAACTGAACCCTGCAGTCAGCAGGCTGAGGCATTATGCACTGAGCCAAACTGGCTAGGGCAGGATATGACATTTCTTAGCCCTCTAACAGTGGAACTTCATTTTTTTTCTCTAGGAGGGTGGTGGAAAAACCCTAGATCGCCTTTTTGGATTCTTATTACCCAAGTTACTAAGAACATTATCATTGGCATACAGGAAGCTTAACCAATGAGTGGTAAGAAAAGGTGTTTCCTCTGTAGTTCACTTTGATCACTGGTTCCATCCCTGCCCCTCCAATCCCAGCTCTACCCCTGCCCATGCCTGTAAGCTCTGGCCGAGGATGCAGGCCTGGGGAGGGGACCCCCAAACCCTTCCAATCGCCCGCTTCACAGAGCCCAGGCCTCTGCAATCACCAGCTTTGATCCTTCCCCCTGCCATTGCCGGTTCTGCCCTTGCCCCACTGGCAGCCTCTGGCCAAGGCTGCAGGCCTGGGCAGGGGAACCTCAGACCCCTGCTTTGCCAGCTCCACTGGTGCCCAGACCCCTGTGATCATAGGCTGTGCCCTTGCCCCTCTGATTGCTGGCTCTGCAGAGCCCAGGCCCCTGCGATCTCCAGCCTTGCCCCTGCCTAGGCCTGATGCCTCTGGCCTAGACCTTATGCCTGGATAGGGCACCCTCATGTCCCTCTAATCACCGGCTCCACCCTTGCCCATTCCTGAGGCCTCTGGCGAAGGCCTCTGGCCTGGCAGGGGACCCCCAGCCCCTTCTGATAGCCTGTTCCACTCCTTGGGTCCCCCGCCTCCCCCATCACCTGCCTGGCTAACAGGTCTGACCACTTCAGTGGCAGGGCTGAGCTGGACTGGGTCCCTCCATCTTGTGGCTCTGGATGCTGCCATCTTGTGGCTATGGGGGCGGCCATATTTGTCATGGAGTGACACCTAATTGCATATTACTCTTTTATTAGACAGGATAGCATGCTGAGCTGCCTGCAGCTTGTTTGGAGTAAGGAGTACTTGTGGAAGGTGAACTCAGGGTCCCATTGTGGGCAGGGTGGCCCATCAGTTCAGGAGCAGCTCAATAACCTCCTCAGTACTGAGTGTGCATGTCCCTTACTGGGTAGCCATGCCTAGTAAAGCTGACAGAATGAGTATGTGATTCTTTTCAATGTTAAAATAAATATCTGTGCATTAAAAAAATACAGGGTGTCCCCCAAAATGTATACAGCTGATAGCTCAGATTTGAAAATGGAATGTATTTGAATGAACACTGCCTGTATAATTATTCAGAGTATGTGCATACATTTTGGGGGGGCCACCCTACATTATGACGAATTAAAGATGCCAGGCACACCTTATGCTTCTATTTAGGTAAAATTCGAGAACAGACAAAGCTAATCTACAGTGCTGGGAAGCAAATAATGGGGGCCGAGAGCTGGTAAAAGAGGCCGAAGCACTTCTTGGGGTGATGAAAATGTCCCATAATCTGATTATGATGGCTCCACAGGGGTGAACGCATTTTCAACATGCATCAAGCTTATACTTGAAATCAATGCTTTTCACTGGCATATAAATATGAACACATTAGTATAGGTAATGTGTTAAAGCAGTTTAGAGATGGGAGAGGTCATTAGGGGTTGGCACTGTGGAGTGTAGAAACGTCAGGCCTGGCCAAACTCTTTGGAAGGCAGCTGAAGATGCTAGGAAATTAAACTAGTCTGGGGGTCAGATAATCCAGCTCTGAGGATGCTTTGTCTCATCTAAATTTGGTTTTACAGATGGTCTGGTGCTGAAAGACCTTTCTCTGTTATGCTAAAGGTCAGTGAGCAGTAAGGAACTGGGTAAAATGGGAATTCAGAACATTTCCTAATAAATTGCAAACAGACTCTTAGAGGATACTCAAAGATGCTGGGCACTAAGCTGCTTTGAAAAGGTATCAGAGACTTTTCTCAGCCTCAGAAAGGCTTCACAGTGGATTTGAAGTTTTCTTTCATTTTGGCCAGAGAAAAGGCCAGCGATAGTCTAACAGATTAATGTTAAAGCTGAAAATGTATGCTGCTGTTTTATTTCTTTCACTTGCCCCAAATGGTGGGTCACTTTTAATAAAAGTTACAGATTTAGAATTGTTTGATTCTTACCGGGTTTGTTTCCTTTCTAAAGCATAAACAATGTCGCTCAAATTATTTGCTCTCCACAGGAAAGCCTTCTCTCCCCTCTCCTCTATTATTATAATTCATTTATTTAACTTTTAATATTGAGGCTCACATGCAATTATACAGAAACAATAAAGAAAGTGGGGGAGGGTGGGAAGTAATCAACCAAGAACCTGGTATACATATATGCAGAGCCCATGGCCACAGACAATGGGACAGTGAGGGCTTGAGGCGGGGGAGTGGGCGGGCTGGAGGGGATCAATGGGGAAAAAAGGGGACATATGTAATACTTTCAACAATAAAGAATTATTTTTAAAAAGAAAAAAGATTCTCTATATCCATCACACTGTTTTCCCCACTGTTAACATCTTGGATAACTATATCTATATTTATATCTCTATCTCTATCTATATCTCTATCATCTATCTCTCTATCTTTCTATTTCTCTCTCTATCATCTATCTATTATCTATCTATCTATCTATCTATCTATCTATCTATCTATCTATCATCTATCTATCATCTATCTATCTATAAACTCTAATATGCAAATAGACTGCATGGCAGAACAACCAAACAACTGGTCACTATGACGTGCTCTGACCACCAGGGGGTGCGCGCGAAACTTGGTGGGTATCGGCAACAGGCGGCAGAGCATGGAACATGGCAGACATCAGCCATGGCGGGATGGTGAAGCAGGTGAGTGGGGGCGCCAGACCAAGTTGGGGCACTGGTCGCTGTCATTGGGGTGAGCCTCTGGTGGTTACTGAAAATTCTTTGCTCCTGTGCGCCACGGTCCCACTGGGCGCTCACACCTGCTGCCAGTGCCGTTTTCGGCTCACACCCACTGTTGGTGCTAGCCCCAATTGCTCTGCCCCATCAGCAGATGCGAGTGGGGCCGGTGCTGTCAGCACATGGGAGCAACAGTGGCCAGAGCAGGGCTGACAGCAGATAAGGCACTGGAGGCCACAGTGGGAGGGGCCAGGTGCGGAGGATGGGCCAAGACCTGCCCATGTGCCCACTGCGACCTTGCGGCCTACAGTTCTTTAAAGGTGCATGAATGTGTGCACTGGGCCACTAGTCCTATATAATAAAAGGCTAATATGCAAATCAACCAAACTACAGAATGATTAGTCCCTATGACATGCACTGACCACCAGGCAGCAGATGCTCAACACAGAAGCTGCCCCCTGGTGGTCAGTGCGCTCCCACAGGGGCATTGCCACTCAGCCAGAAGTTGGGCTCATGGCTGGTGAGTGCAGCAGCAGTGGAGGGAGCCTCTCCTGCCTCCACGGCAACACTAAGGATGTCTGACTGCCAGGGCTTAGGCCCGCTCGTCACTGAGAGCTGGCCTAAGCCCTGGCAGTCAGACATCCCCTGAGGGCTCCTGGACTGCAAGAGGGGGCAGATGGGCTGAGGGATCCCCCTGAGTGCAGAATTTCGTATACTGGGCCTCTAGTATTATACTATAAAATCAGAGTGGAAAATTGATCTTATTCAAACTTCACAAGTTTAACACACTCATTTGAGACAGTGTACTTAATTCTGAGAAATTTTGTCACATGTGTAGATTTATGTCACTACCACTAGTCAGAATACAAAACAGGCCCATTACCATAAAGATCTTTTATATAACCATATCCACTTCCCTCCCACTCATCCTTACTGCTGTGTATAACTCCTGGAAACCATTAATAAATTATTCATTTATGTAATTTTATCATTTTGTGGCTGTAGCAGAAATGGAATTATATAGTATACAACATCTTGAGATTAATTTTTTTCACTCAGTATAATTTCCTGAGATTCATCCAGGTTGTTGTGTATATCAATAGTTTGTTCATTTTATTGTTGAGTTATATTTTGTAGTATGTATGTACCACAATTTATCCATTCACCTATTGTAGGACATTTGGATTGTTTCCAATTTTTGGTAACACAGTTAGGAACACTCACATACAGGTTTTTATATAAACAAACTTCCATTTTTCTGGATAAATGCTGAAGTGGACTTTGTATTATATAGTAAATGCATGATAATTTTTTAAAATTGCAAAACTGGTTTCCAGTGTAGCATAATTTTAAATTCCCTCCATATTGTATGTGTGATCCAACTTCTCCATACCCTTAACAGTATTTGGTGGTGTCATTATTTTTTTATTTTATTTTAGCCATTCTGATAGGTATGTAGCGATAGCTAATTGTAGTTTAATTCACATTTCCTTAATAAAATTAAGCCTAGAGATCAATTTAGGGAGACCTGTTTACTATGTTGAACCTTCCAATCTATTAAATGATAATTTTATCTGTTTATTTTGGTTGATTTGACTTCTTTTACCAGTATTTGAAAATTTCAGCCTACAGATAGCATGCATGTATTGTAAGGCTGAAATTTCATTTCATTTTCTCTGGAGTGATTATAAATGTGTTTTAATTTTTGTCTTCACATGTTCATTGTTACTATATAGAAATAACATTGATTTTTGTGTTGATATTTTAGCCTGTGACTTTGTTGAAACCTCTTTTTAGGTCCAAAGAGTTTCATTTTTGTAGAATTCTTGGGAGACTACCTGTTCTTAGTTTTTTTTTCATAAAAGTTTTAAAATCTTGAATTCTCTTTATTTGTTGAAAACCTACTTATATTTTCTACTAGAGGCCTGGTACACAAAAATTTGTGTGCTGGGGGGGTGGTTCCCCTCAGCCCGGCCCGTGTCCTCTTGCTGTCTGGAACCCTTCGGGGGACGTCCACCTGCTGGCATGCCTGGCCAGCCTGAGTGAGAGGCTAATGGCTGTTTGCAGGCTGGCCAAGCCTTCCAGTGTGGACCCTCACCCCATGGGGGTGTGGCCAGCCTAGGTGAGGGGGTGAGGGCCATTTTCAGGCTACCCACAGCCCCTTCAGGGTTCGGGTCCCGACTGGGATGCCTGGCTGGAAGCAGGTATCTGGGATTGATTTAACTTCAATAATTGAAACTTTGTTGCCTTGGTCCCTTACTCGAAGCCTGGGTTGCCCCTGGCAACCCAAGGTCCCAGCCTGGCAGGTATCTGGGGTTTGTTTATCTTCTATAATTGAAACTTTGTAGCCTTGAGTAGAGCTCAGGGCCCGCAGGGCCTTGGCTTCCTCCATTGCCCTCCATCTTAGTTAATTTGCATATTTGCTCCTGATTGGTTGGTGGGTGTGGCTTGTGGGCATGGCTTGTGGGTGTAAGGGAGTGAGGGTTAATTTGCATATTGCTCTTTTATTAGATTAGATATCTTCTTGAGTCAGTAATTTGTGTCTTTTTAGGAATTTGTCCATTTAATCCCATTTATTTATTCTATAGATATAAAGTTGTTATGTTCTTTCTTGTTAATATATATTTTTTTAATTTCTGTGAGGTTGGTAACAATGTTCCCTTATTTGAATATTTAAATATTAAAATGTTTGAATATTTTATCATCTTCTTCTTGGACAATTAAAGAATCACAAATGTGTGATTTTTAAAATTATTAGAAAAAAAGAATAATAGTTATGAGTGTTTTTTAGATGTTCTTTATTAAGTTGAAGTTGCTTTTGGTTATTCCTAACTTGCTGAGGGTTTTAAAATTATAAATGAATATTGGATTTTACAAATGTTTTTTTCTGCATCAATTCGTGCAATCACTATATTTTGCCTGCCTATTTTGACCCCCTCATCCTGTAACTTGAGGGCTTGTAATGATAAAATTTGCTATGAAAATAGAATCTTTCTGGAAAGCAGGTATAGTCATGACTAGGAAAAATTAACAAGAGTATTGGAAGAAAATAAAGTTTAAAAAATGAATTCGTAATTGAACAGAAATTCCTTACTACACATAAA
The DNA here is from genome assembly GCA_004026665.1 of Murina feae. NCBI lineage: Eukaryota > Metazoa > Chordata > Mammalia > Chiroptera > Vespertilionidae > Murina > Murina feae. The sequence goes on from PVJC01024359.1 coordinate 25,313, forward strand.
AGTAAAGGTTAGTGGGTGTCAGTGGCATTAAGTATTACAAATAACAGTATAGAAAAGGATACGTGTATATTTGAGTTCTGGAGCAAAGAGATTTAAGAGCCACTATTAACTAAGGTTTCTTGTGCCTTAAATTTAGTATCTTCATTTAAAAACTAATAGTAAGTAGTAATATTTCATCAACTTTACAGGGACCTATAATCTAATAATTATACCCCATTTTCACTACTTTTAACCCTCATATCCTCATTTTCCTCCTTACTCGTTTTTTTTCTCTTC
>PVJC01024360.1:0-25655 GCA_004026665.1 Murina feae
GCCTAATATTAAGGATTGGAGGAGGAAAATCATAATCATCAACCTCAAAATAATAGAAGACTAAGAACAATCCTATATCTTTCCATGTCTCTAGAGAATGTCACTGTGTTGTAGCCTAGTAAGCAAATTCATGTTCGTAATGTCTCCATGCAAATAATAGTTTATATAAGTATTTCTATTTCAGAATCTTATATTTTAAGACATTCTCCTTTAAAAATGGTTCCAACAGTAAGCCACTGTTACTTAAAGAAATAAGGATCAGTTTATCTGGCAAAGTCTATTGCCTAAAATACCCTTACAGGAAATGGAACATTATTGCAACAAGACATATTTACAACAGGATTTTAGACTTCCAATTCCAGCCAGATAAAATGAAAAATGTGAAAAGGAAATCAACTCAAACATTCAAGGTGAAATTAAGAACCATTTTAATCTGTTATCTTCTTTTGGTCTGAAAGCACAAAAAGAGAATTTTATTGATCTCTGATGCCTCTGAGTATGGATGAAAATGCAGCTGAAATCTGGAGGTTCTTGATTATGCAGATTAGTCTCATTTGTACTAGACTGTAAATTATTATGAATATGAAGAGCATCATTACAATGAGATCAGTTTCTATAACAAGAGGTAAACTTCTTTCTGTTTCCTGTCCTATTCAACATGGCTGCATTTCTGAATGAGGGTGGCTGGGCTACTCCTTGGCTCTCTGGGGGTTATATCTGCTATGTAGTGAGCGCTCTTCTCTCCCAAGGAATCACATCATTGAGAACTTCCAGATCACAGCAGGTCACAGGCCTCAGGAGTCCCTCCTGAACTGAACACACCTTCTCCATCAGCTCAGTCTCAGCAGAGTTAGAGGCCAGTTTATAAAATGTTAGTGATTTTGTACAATTCATTCTTCAGAGGCATTTCGCAGGGTGGATAAAACCCATGACAGAACCCAAGTGCTAGTCAAGGATCCTTCCCTCTTATATTACCTGATCAGCCACAGCACGGGCTAGTTTGTCCATTCGAGAACCTGCTTCGGCAATTTTCTTGGCGGCATTAATAACATCAGATGTATTTTTCAATGGGCCTTTGCCTCTGAAACAACATATACAACGTAATTAGAAATCCATTGTATGACCCAAAATAGGCCAACCAACCATATTGTTTACCTAGGACCCTGCTTTTGTATTTGTCTCTGGTCATGTTAGAAGAAATTTGAATGTTTTCTTGATTCACTTCAATTTCCACATTAATAATCTACTTTACTTTTATTCATCTTTAGGAAGTATTATCCCTATTTAGATGTGTATGTTCACATTTAATTCTTTACATTAATTTACATGGTTTAGACAGTGTTCCATTAAAAAGGGCGGTCACCACAAGGCAATGGGAATGTAATATTAAAATGCTTACCATGTGCCAATGCTGTTGTACGCACTACCTTATATTGCAACCCTAGTATCATCATTCCCATTTTAGAAAGGAGAAAAACAGACTAAAATTTATGAACTCAACTAAATGCGTACAAGCCATAAGTAATAAATTCTAAATTTAAATGAGACACTAGCTAAAATAAATGCCCTTGCATTGTCTTTTATACCATGTCCAGCACTATTGTTATATTGTTAAGTCCACTTTGGCGCTCTGAGAAGCACCGGTCTCTTGGACACAGTGGGGAACTGTTTGGCCAGAATTTCAGAATTCTGTTCAGCTCTTACTCTCGTTGGCGTCTGTGCTCCTAGTACTGATTTATGAGGGAACAGACAAAACATTGCGTAACAGTAGGCGTCTTTATGCTTCCAAAGCATTGCCCCAATTTTTTCACGTGAGGTTTTCAATTAGGTGCACTGTTTAATATTACATGTCTTTTAAATATTTATTATAAAGAAAAAGAAAGCTATGCTGCATCAGAAATCTTTAAACAAAATAATAGCACGCAACTTGTCTTTCTCTTTTCTTGAGATATAAATAATAGATTAAATATATTTCTCTTTTCTCTTTCTTTTAGCATTGCTACTTAGCCTGTTCTCTTTAGATGCATCTGAACATCAAGGCTTTTTTTTTTTTAATTTAATGTTTTCATTGATTTTTAGAGAGTGAGGAAGGGAGAAGAGTAGAGAGATAAAAACATTGATGAGATAGAAATATCATCGGTCAGTTGCCTCCTACAACCCTGCACTGGGGATCGAACCCATAACCCAGGCATGTGCCCTGACTGAGGATGTAACCTGTGACCTCTTGGTTCCTGCATTGAAGTTCAATCTCTGAGCCATATTGACCAGATAAGATACATATTTTAAGGCTACAAAATTGGATTAATACAGTTAGAAATGTGATAAAATGTGGACAAAACTACTTAGATGTTGATTTATTTTGAAGACGTAAGATTATTCAGAGTGAGCAATGATTGCCATTGTTACATAATAATGTTTTATAAAATAAAACATTTTAAATCACTTCAGAAAATTAATGTAAATGAAGGGCATTTTGTTCAGTTTCCCACCTAATTTATGTTCTGCAATTGTTTTTTACATTAGTAGCTAAAATTAAAATATATTGTGTTCGTGTCAAAGCTTAAACACACACATAGGGAAATTTAAAACTTAAGATATTTTATTTTGCTGTGTTAACATTAACTCTTCCACAAAGGTCACTGACTTTTTTCACTTGCTATTTCATGTTTAAATATAGGCAAGGATTTCATATATAAACTTTATGTAATATGTATGAGTTAAAGATTCTGTGATAATCTGGCTTCTATTCTCTAACACTATTTTTTAAATGATCTCTATAGAAACGTTTTCATACTTTTTGTTTTACACTTTTAAAGGGAATGTTAGCCCAGCTGGCATGGCTCAGTGGTTGAGCATCGACAGATGAACAAGGAGGTCATGGTGTGATTCCAAGACAGGGCACGTGTCCAGGTTGTGGGCTCCATCCCCAGTAGTGTGGGGCACGCAGGAGGCAGTCAATCAACAATTCTCTCTCATCACTGATGTTTCTCTCTCTCTCTCTCCCTTCCTCTCTGAAATCAATGAAATAAATTTTTAAAAGAGAATTTAAAGGCGGAATCTCTCACTGTTTAATCATGTTCTCCTTATTATGTTTCTGTGTAACTTTCAGACCTTAGATATCTTTATTTTGCAGTTTTACTTTGACACATTTGTTGTTACTTTTTGTCTTCATCTTAACCCAGTCCCAAAGACCTAGCTGCGCTCTCCCTGATTTTCTTTCACTAACCATCATGCGTGTTTGTTTACAGCTAGATCTTCCATGTATCTAGTACGTGATTCTAAGCACCATGCAAGATGCTGCTGAGGAATTGTTGAGGCCCAGATTTTTTTGAATACAGAATCACAGACATGACCCACTTTCCCCACATCATGAACAGAAAAGAAGGGATAGAAAAGATAGCTGTATCATTTTGTGGGATGGAGATTAAAATTACTCATTTTCTTCTGTTTACATGCCAGGTGGTGCAGCAGTTCTTATTAATAGTTGGGTGACGACTGTGGAGTAATAACCAGTCCCTTTAAAAGAGAACACCCTGAATTCAGCTTACATAATAGGGGTAGCATTTTCATTTAATGTTACTCCATAGGTTGGGAGTAAAGTCTAAAACTCCTTTAGACATCATAGTGTCTACCGTAGTGCTATCCAAGAGAATTTTTGCAGTGATGGACAGGTTCTGTATATAATTCTTTACTGTCCAATATAGCAGCCCCTAGTCACATGTGACTACTGAACATTCAAAATGTTCTGATATGACAGAGAAACTCAGTTCAATTTTATTCAATTTTTCCTATTTTCAACTTTGCATTTGAAGTATTTATGTATTTATAGGAACTTGCTAAGATATATATGTAGGGATGTCCAATGCACCATTAATCCAGCCTCACCCGATGTTAACATTTTGCATAACTTATTATAATAACAAAATGAGGAAACTGACATTGGTAAAATCCATAGGGATTATTCAGATTTCAGCGGTTATGCATGCACCTGTGTGTATATGTGTGTAAATTACAGGAAATTATATCACATGTGCAACTTCATGTCAGTTCTACCACAATTGAGGCACAGAACACAAGGTTCTCTTGTACTAAATCTATACCCCTCATCCCATTCCTAATGGTAATCAACCCTAGATGACCCCTAGATAGTACTCACTAATCTGTTCTCCATTGCTGTAACTTCTTTTTTAAAGCATGTTATGTCAATAGAATCATGCAGTTCAGTTGACACCGATACAGATATTTTTCACTCAGTATATTTTCCATGAGATTTTCCAAAGTTGCTACATCTATTTATTGCTAAATAGTATTCTATTACATACATTTACCAAAGTTAATTGAAACATTTACCCAAATGAAGGACATTTGTATAATTGCAGTTTTAAGCTATTACAAATAAACTTCATATAAATATTTGTATACATGTTTTGGGGTGAATGTAAGTTTTCATTTCTCTGGACTAAATGCCTAAGAATGAAATTTCAAAATGTGAAATTTGATAAATTTGATAAATACACTTCTAGTTTTAAAAAAACTCATTTTTTTAATTTTATTTCATTTTAAATAAAAATTTTAAAACCTAGAGCTAGCTTCATACTCAATTGGTGAAAGGTTAAAGTTTTCCTTCTAAGATCAGGAAGAAGACAAGGGTGTCACTTCTATTCAACACAGCACTGGAAGTCTTAGCTAGAGAAATTAAGCAAGAGAAATAACTAAAAGTCATCCAAATCAGAAAGGAAGAAAGAAAACAATCTTTGTTTATAGACATGATCTTACATGTAGAAACCCTAAAGGTCTTACAAAACAACAACAACCAGAATATATGAATTTAGTAGTTATATAATATAAAATCAACACACAAAAATCAGTTGCATTTCTATACACAAACAAAAAACTACCTGAAAGAGAAATTAAGAAAGCAATCCCATTTGTAATCACATCAAAAAGTAAAGTACTTAGGAATAAGTTTAACCAAGGAGGCAAAAGAATTGTATACCGAAAACTACAAAATGTTGCTGAAATAAACACACAAATAAATGTAAAGACACCAATATATATATAGATTAGAAGACTTAATTTTATCAAGATGTCAATACTTAATTTTAAGATGTGAATATTATCCAAAGCAATCGATGTAATCCTTTTCAGAATCCCAATAGTGTTTTTTCCCAAAATAGAAAAATCCATCCTCAAGTTTATATGTATTCTCGAGGCACCCCGAATACACAAAACAATCTTGGAAAATAACAAAGCATGGGGCCTCAATTTCCTTGATTTCTAGACTTACTGCTTAGCATCAATAATCAAAACAGTGTAGTACTGGGGCATTAAGACAAACATATAAACAAATGGAACAGAATAGGGAGCTCAGAAACAAACCATCATGCACATGGTAAAATTATTTTGAACAAGAGTGTCAAGCCCATTCAACAGGGAGAGAACAGTGTTTTCAACCAATTATGTTGGGAAAGCTGGATATCCATGGGCAAAAGAATTAAATGGGATCATCATCTTATACCATGTACAAAATTTAACTTGAAATGCATACAGGCCTTAATATAAGAGCTAACCTATAAAAATCTTGCAAGGATATATAGGGAGGAAACTTCATGACACTGAATTTGGTAATTGATGGTGTCTTAGATATGACACCAAGAGTACAAGCAACAAAAGGAAAACAGATAAATCTATCAAATTTGTAAAAACACTATGCATCACAAAACACAATCAATAGAGTAAAAAAGTAACTCATGGAATTGTAGAAAATATGTGCAAATCATATATCTTACAAGGGGTTAATGTCCAGAATACAGAGAAACTCATAAAATTAAACAGTAAAACTTAATCAACTTTATTAAAAAATAAGCAAAGGACTTGAACAGACATTTTTCTGAAGAAGATACACAATGGCTAATCAACATATGAAAAGATGTTCAGCATCACTAATCATTGGGGACATGCAAATCACTTGATTTCACTCATATGTGGAATCTAATGAACAAAATAAACTGATGAACAAAATAGATCCAAAGGCATGGGCACATGGAACAGACTGACAGATAGCAGAGGGGAGGAGATAGAGGTGATGAGAAGAGATTTATCAAAGAACAATCTATGTAATAAAAGGGTAATATGCAAAAGGACCCTAACAGCAGAACCACTGGGAATGACTGGTCACTATGACACACACTGACCACCAGGGAGCAGACTCTCAATGCAGGAGCTGCCCGCTGGTGGTCAGTGCACTCCCACAGGGGGAATTCTGCTCAGCCACAAGCCAGGCCGATGGCTCCCAGTACAGTGGTGGTGGGAGCCTCTCCTGCCTTCTCAGCAGCACTAAGGATGTCCGACTCCAGCTTAGGCCTGCTCCCCGCTGGCAAGTGGACATCCCTCGAGGTTCCCGGGCTGCCAAAGAGATGTCTGGCTGCCAGCTTAAGCTTAAATTCTCGGGGAGTGGGCCTAAGCCAGCAGGTGGACATCTCCCGAGGGGTCCCAGATTGCTAGAGGTCACAGGCCATGCTGAGGGACATCCCCAAGTGCACAAAATTTTTGTTCACCGGGCCTCTAGTAAATAAATAAAAAAGGTTGTTGAGAATGTGATGAATTTGGAATCTTTGTACACTATTGATGATAAAGAAAAATGGTGAAGCTGTTAGGAAAAACAGTACAGTGGTTCCTCAAAAAATTAAAGATACAATTACCATATGACCCAGCAATTCAACTTCTGGGTATAACTTCAAAGTAGTGAAAGTATAATCTCAGAGCATAGTTTGTACAGCCATATTCATCACAGCATTACTGGCCTAAAAGTAGAATTAATTCAAATGCCCAACAATGGATGAATGGATAAACAAAATACAGTATGTACTAACAATGAAATATTACTTAGCTTTAAAAATGAAAATCTGACACAATTTAAAACATGGATGAACTTTGAGAACATTATGATAAGTGAAATAAGCCAGTCACATAAAGACAAATACTATATGTATTCACATTTATGAGATATTAGAGCAGTCATTTTCACAGAGATGGAGAGGAGAATGAGATTCCCAGGGGCTGAGTGGAGAGAAGAAAGGGGAGTTAACAGTTCAATACAGAGTTTCAGTTGGGGAAGATGAAAATTTTCTAGAGATGGATGGTGCTGATGGTTGCACAGCAATGTGAAGGTACTTAATGCCACAGAATTATACACTTAAAATGGTTTAAATAATAAATTTTATTGTATATATTTTTGAACATAATAATTAAATAGCCACATGCACATGTGGCTAGTGGCTACTCTATTGCACAGCATAGGTCTAAGTGAGCCACCGTCATTGAATAATGTGAAGTGATCATAGAAACAAGAAAGAAAAGGCTAACAGAAAAAAATATTTATTTAGCTAGCTATCTACACAAACATATTAGGCCCAGAAGAGTCAAGATCAGAAATTTGTCTTCCTATCTATGGAAAACAATGTTATAAAGGAAATGTCTCCATTGGCTGTAGTTTTGTCTCAAAATAATAGCTTACACTCTTTGTATTTCGCTAACTTTGTGTTTTGTATGGTTTTGACTTTCTCATATAAATTAGGCCAGATTCTCTATTTGGGGTGTTTTAAAAGGTGCTTTGAGCAATCTTGTGACCTTAAAGACAGAAGCCATCACTTTATTCTGTCTGGAACATATTTCTGTTTTCTTAGAAAGAACATCAAGCCACAGGACTGGGTCTACTATATAGATTTGTGCTACATTTTGTCTTTTGGTAATAGGTAATACTTATACAGTGGTCAATATTTGGAAGCTTTCCCAGGAAGTAGTAAATCTGAAGACAGAGAGAGAGAGAGAGAGAGAGAGAGAGAGAGAGAGAGAGAGAGAGAGAGAAAGAAAACTATTATTATATCATTGCTATCTACCACTGACCAACAATTCAATTCATATTTATTTCATGAAAAGGTAACAGGTAGTAATGTGAAAAATCAATGTGAGTACATTATGAATTCATGCATTCAATACTGAGAATTCCTAAATGTGGAGTTAATCCAAATAATGAGATTTATTTGCTATAGCTTTCTCAAAATCTCTAACCTGTCAATATATAATATGACTTTCCAATAATGAAGATATAGTATGTAAGGAGTGTAGTTGCAAGTGCATTGAATCATAGAAACCTCTTTTCAGATCCAGGGTGCCATAAAGCATGTTTGGGAAACATCACTTCCACCAATCAGCTCAAGCACTATGAAGACAACACAATAGAAAAGTAGAATGAATCTGAGGATTAATGAGGAGTCGAGTGTGACTGTAGGGTCATGAGTTGAACTGTTTAAGGAAGTAATATTGATATTATGTCCTTAAGTTGAAGTACAAATATGTACAAAATTGATAAAGAAGTCTAAGGGTCAATAAATGTAGACCTTAGAAGCAAACTCAATATTTTTAATTTATTCTGTGAAAAGAGGAGGTAATGAAGTTTTGTTGCAAAAGGAGCTGAATGGTTGTGAATTAATGGCCAGGTGTGGGGTTGTATGAACTGATTGGAGTAAAGAATTGTAACTGAAAGATCAGTCAAGTGATACCTAGGCTTGAGTACTGAGGGTCTGAACTAAGGCAGGAATGTAGTTTGAGAAGAGTGGGGTGAATACATGATTTTTAGTCTTCTACTCGGGATTTTACAGTTGGATAGATTCTAAAATTATTTTCTTAGCCTGAACTCTACTCTTTTCAATATAAGAATTGATGGTTTATCTCAAAAGACAGCTTTGTCCCTCGCTATACAATGAAACCTGGGTTTCTCTCTTGAGCTGTCATCTCCATACCTCTTATTATTGGAACACAAGACTAGCACATGCTATTTCTTTCCAAAAATGATATCAGTATGGATTCACCCATACACTACAGTGCTTCTGCCATTGCCCATGAGCTAGAAGTCAAGAACTAAACAGCAAAAAAACATGAGGCATAATCAGTTTCATCCTCCATGAAGAAGTTATTACACAAATAATGAGGCAAACCTCTCCAATTTTAATAATAATGGAGTGGATATCATTGGGATTACTGAATCAAATTAATAAATCAGCTACTGATAAGAATATAATAACAAGATGCTAAATGCAAGGGTTTTTGCATCCAAATGCCCTTTAAACATATGACTTCAGCAGAGTAGTCAAATTTTAACTCCTTTAAATAAGACATAAGAGTACAGAGGTGTTATTAGAGCTATAGAGCTGAAATTATTCCTCCTTGAAGTGGAAAATGCAAGGGCAATAATGATAATGCGTATGATCAAGTGCAGTGAACTTAGGTGAGAGGCCACACACAAAAAGTCTCAAGTCAGCTACCTCTTTATTAAGGAATAGGATCTGCAGATAGAGGTATGGGCCAAACCTCAGCTTCAAGTGTTCCATTTCCAATTCACACCATCTTTTCCCTGATCATTAATTACTATACTCCTCCCTGTGCCCTCACAAATGGGCTCAAAACTGCTCATCAGCCAGGGGAAAAATGATAACTAGTAGCATTCTGACATTTCATTAGTCAAATCAGCATAAAGTGAATACATAAAATCCCTAGGAAATTAAAGTGGCCTTTTCACTTTCAAAACTATACTTTAACTAATAGAAGGTCTGTCTTATTTAACACCTCACAAGACCTCCTCAAAGATCTTTCTTCCTTGACCACAGTTACATATAATGCAGAGCGTTATAACTGGCAACAAGATTAGATTCATTATTCAGTTTCAACTAATGAGAATATTTGTTCAAGTGATGTTATTAATGGATTGCATAATACCCATCAGATAAAGTACTAAGACAGTGTTGAAAGAAAGCAAATTAAGTCATCATAGGCCTTAAAGTAATGTCTGAGGCTGCCATGATAGTATGATTTGTAGAAAATTAAGGCTTAAATAATAGCTCACACTGCTTTTTCCTACTGTTATTTTTATGTCTCTGTGTAATAAATTTGTGAAGCTGACAGAGACTAAATTTACATATTTGAACTTCTAATGAATACAATGACATTTGAAAGTCTCAAAGGTCACCCCATAACAGTAAAATCATTCCACTGAAGTCAAAAACAATTTTAAAACATTTGGAGAAAGGACCAAGTAATGTCATTAGTACATATTGGCCAGAGGCAAAGGGTAGGGGAGATGAGGTAGAGATGTTCCATATTTTATTATCATTTGCAGTCTTTTCTTATTAGAAGCATTCAGAAATCACTAAAAAATTGTCACCCACAACTTGATGTTTTGACGTTGCCATCTATCTTATATAGTTTTAATAACAAATATTATGTGGCATCATAACACATCTTTGCTCACATGGCTGTGTGTGTCTCTAGGAAAAAAATCTAAAGTATAGTAATAGCTTATATTTCTATGGCAGAATAACTTACAAATGCATTACCTCTGTAGATTTTAAAACTTTCTGTTAATTTTATAAGAAAAATATTATTATTTCCCTATTTTGCAAATAAAGACAACAAGAGTATGCCCAAAATCACCTGGTGTTTGGACTTAAAATTCAGGGAACTTTTCACTGGGCTTTGCTTTGCCTCATTTTTGACTTTGTGTGGTAGGACACACAAAAGAGACTAATAATGCAGTGGCAAAAAGAGCAATGACCCGGATGAAGAAATGTCTCCTGACAGAATTCTACCTGGTCTCTTGATATTTTAAAACCATTGCTCAGAGCAAAAGAGAATAAAACATACGCACTTTTTAATTAACCTGTCAAAATTATGCAGTCAGGTTACTGAGCCTGACTCTTTGAATATAAGGATACAAATGAGCTGAAATTAATGCTAGATCATGGTCTAGCATTAAAACATTGCATGTATACATGTACACCCACACATATGTCTAAATATATTTTTTCAAGGGGTATTAATGAATCATTTACCTTATCTTCAGAATATTTAAATACATTGCAAAACAGCACATACCAAAAAATGGGGTTGGATATAATGATTGACTTAGAACAGATAATTAAAACAATAATTACAAAAAAATAATCAGTTCTCCTTGAGCAAAAAGACCCATCTGCTAAGAATTCGGTTCAGATCATTTTGACTTACACATGTACATTTTCTAATATCCATACCCAGCTTTCATGTCATGTTTTAATCTTCCAGCAAAGCTTTCACGAGCTAATATATGCTGTTATGCTTATGGGTTTAATGAGAAAAAACCTTCAAACTCACTGTCCCTGGGCCTCACCTTGTGAAGTCTGTCATTTCCATCATGATCATGCACATCTGCTTGGCCAGCACAATGATGTCATTGCCGCTGTCATCCCATTTGGCCACTTCGGCATCCAGCTTGCTTTTCTCTTGGTGGAATATCTCCACCTGCTCAGCTATTTTTGCCTTCTCCTCTTGCGGTAGTTGCGCCATGATGGCCTGTGTGGGTTACAGAAGAACTTGACTAATGGTGACAAAGGAAGTACACACTGTAGGTTGCCTCTGCCTCCAGTTAATGGCAAAGCCTATGGGCTATCCCTCCATTCTGGAAAGTATGTTTCCTCCATCCCAGGGAAGGCAAAAGCACAGACATCTGATGAGGTCCCCAAATTCCCCGTCCCCACTCCCACATGCGAAAAATTCAGAGATCCAAAGGCACATGCACAGTCACAGGAACAGGACTTCTCTGCTGCTTTGATGACATACGTTTGTTCAAAAGAATCTATTCTGGACAATTTTTATATTTGGTCTCAGGAAACTTTTACCAGATAAAAGAACACACCTCTTTCAACACTGAAATCTGTTCTAAGAAGCGAAAAAAGAAAATAGGCCTTCTGTTGCTAAGTAATTTTAAAACTATCCAAGCATCCAAGTGGGGTGGGGTGGGGAGACATTTTATGACTGTTAATAAAGGAATCTGTGGTTAGATGCCGGACAAAAATCCCCTCCCTGGGGCATCTCGTGGACGGCACACCTATTCCCAGTCCTCCGTGGCAATCCTAGTATGACCAAGGCTCCTTGTAGAGCCCATGGGTGTGTAGTCAGAGGTGTTGCGATGGGTGAAAATATGTAATTAGGAAGCAAAGGTTGATTTTCAATAGTTTCTTGGTAAGGAAATGTAGAAAAGGAGTAATTACAGTCAATTCTAATTTTTCATAGATTCTTTACTTGCAAATTTACCTACTCTTCTAAAATTTATTTACAACCCCAAATCAATACGTGAGCTTTTAGTCATTCATGGACATGCCCAGAGATACAAATAAAAATGAGGCACCGGACTTACATGTTTCTAGATAAGGTTGAACAAGGGATTCTCTATCTTCTTTTTCAACACTTATAATATAAACTAGAGGCCCAATGCACAAAATTCTTACAAGAGTAGGCCTTCCTTTCCCCAGCTGTCGTCACTGGCTTCCCTCTGGCAGCTGGGACCCGGGCTACCCTCCCTTAGGCCGCTAGCAGGTAACCAGGACCTGGGCTTCCTCGTGACCACCAGCAGGCACCCAGGACCCTGGCTGCCAGCAGGCACCTGGGATCAGGGCTTCCCTCATAGCCCTGGCTTCATCTGGAAGGACAGAAGGACATCTGGAAGGATGTCTGGTCTGATTAGCATATTATACTTTTATTATTAAAGATAAATGTCCTTCCTGAGGTATATTTAGTGCCACATTTACCACATCCTTGTACTTTTTTGTTGGCGATTTTTCTATATAAGTGTGGAGTGCTGCCTAGTGTCGCCCAGCACGAGAAGATTGTAATGTGATCTGGCTGGTGTGGCTGTTGGTTGGAGTGTTGTTCCGTACAACAAAGGGTGGCAGGTTCAATTCCTGGTCAGGATACATGCCCAGGTTTCAGGTTCAATCTCTGGCCAGGGTGTGTGTCGAAGGCAACTGATGGATGTTCTTCTCTCTCTCCCTTCCTCTCTTTAAAAATATTTTTTTTTATAAAAAAAGAAGTTTATAATGTGCCTTATTGAGAAAACACATGTACTAGATGAGCTTCATGAGTTATAGTGCCCTTGGCCATGTCAGTTCAATGTAAGTGAATCAAAATGATAAAATAAGATAGCCAAATGGAAACACTCATTAAATAAGATTATATATGATTGACTAAAGAAAGTGTTGAGACTAAGAGCTCTTAGAAACCGAACCTTGTATTTTTCCTAGCAACAATAATTATGTATCGCTAATTAAGTGTTCATCATAACTACAGAACAGAAGTACCACAAACAAAGAGAATAAACTCTATTTGTTAAGCAGTATTTATATAGCAGGCCCTCAGGGAACTGACATCACCTCATTGCATCCTCACAGAACCATGCACAACCTCCCTCACTGAAGGGGCATATGAATTATATCGGCCTAGAATTCCTCCAGACCTGAGATACAGAAGAGAGACCAAGAAAGCATATTTTCAGGGACCTGCAACTTTTGCAAAGGACAAGTAAAACAGGACCAGCTTCTTCCTAAATTGCAAAGCTCCTCCCAACATAAGCGAATTGTTTGAAGGAGAGGTAGCAGGTGTGTACTAGAAATATCAGTGGATGTTAAGCTCAGAAAAACTGGTCTCAACCAGGCTCTGCACTGATTTGAGTTAGCACCTCACTGCTACTGGCTTTTATCCTTAACATCTTCAGATAGTTAATCTAACAAAAGAGTAATATGCAAATTAACCCTCACTCTGTTATACCTAAGCCATGCCCACCAGACAATCAGAGCAATGATATGCAAATTAACCCAGCCAAGATGGCAGCCGGCAATCATGGAGCTAGAGCAATCAGGAAGCCAGCAATGGAGGAAACTGCCTGCCTAGGCTGGTTCTGGTCTCCGATCAAGGCAACAAAGATTCAATTATAGGAGCCATGGAGCTGAAGCAAACAGGAGGCTTGGTTGCCTGCCTAGGCAGGCTCTGGCCTCTCCTCAAAGCAACAAAGTTTCAATTATAGAACATAAATAAACCCGAGAAACCTGCTTCCAGCCAGCCTCGCTGGGACCTTGGGTCAATGGGAGCTGTGGGCAGCCTGAAAATGGCCATCAGCCTCTCTCACCCAGGCTGGCCATACACCCCAGTAGGGACCCGAACCCTGAAGGGACTGTGGGCAGCCTGACAACAACCCTCAGCCCCTCACCCAGGCTGGCCACACCCCCATGGGGTGAGGGTCCTCACTGGGGCTTGGCCAGCCTACAAACAGCCATCAGCCCCTCATCCAGGCTGGCCAGGCACGCCAGCAGGTGGACATCCCTTAAGGGGTCCCAGACTGCAAGAGGGCACCAGCCAGGCTGAGGGACTCCCCCCCCCCCCCAAGTGCACAAATTTTTGTGCACCAGTCCCCTAGTAATATAATAATAGTAAACAATTGCCTCAAAATGGCATGGTAAACAGCAAATGAAATAAATGTGTTGAGTTTTTTCTGACAAGAATGAAATTAAGCATGTGTGGGATTATAACATTAATTGTCATCAGTAACATTATTTCATCATCATTTCTATATTAGTTTTTTTTCTAGCTACCCCTATAACTTATTATTTAGTTGCCATCAAAGAGAAGGAATGGGCCCAGAGTCTATATCACTATTTATAAATATAGGACTGGCATGAAACCCAGACATATATACTGAGTATTATGCTGAGAAACTTACCAATGTGAAAAACAAACACACAGACAAACAAAAAACCCCACACAACTTAATCTACTTCATCGTTCTATAAGAATAATACTATTATTACCTCTATTTTATTGATGATTCCAAGGCCTAGAGAAATTAAATTCCAAGTATTATACAACCAATAAGGTCTAGGAATAGGATTCAAGCCCAAGCCAGCTAACACCATACTTAACCACTTTGTACAACTGAATCACCATGTATGATCATACAGGTTATACACTGCATAGCAGTCTCAGTCAATAGGACAAATGCCCCTGAAGTCATAGTACTGTTCACCAGGCTGAGTATCTTACAGATGAGAAAGGGTTCATCTGCCCAGAGTAAGGGGTGTCTTTGTCTGATTTGCATAAAGGTGTCATTGGACTAGCAGTTGCCTGGATGCTACATCTCACTAATAGGCAGCCATGTTTACTAATGTCCATGTATGCATGTGACTTTATATAAATAGTACATGTCTGAGTGTGTACATAATATATGTGCATAGGTGTGAATCTGTGTGTTTTATATACACAGAGTTCATTATAAATTCACGTATGCAATGTATTTATGACAAGGCAGCTATTCCAATGTGTTCAGTTAGGTTTGGATCTGAAGTTAGCTTATATTAACTTTCCCTCCACACAAAAAGTTGATAATCATGTTTCACTTAGACCTCCCAAGCCCAACCAGCATCACGTAAGCATTCATTAAGTATTTCTCTGTAAAAGAATCTACCAGCCTACCACATAGACCTTCAGACTCCACATTTAGTCCCCAGATTTAAAGAAATGGGTTATCACCAAAGGGTTAATTTGTATTTTGAAAAATGTACACTAATTCTGTGAACTGTTTCACTTGAGTTTCAACTGTGCAATGTAGCATTTGAATATTACCTGCCTTGCTCTTCTCTCTAATTCTTATTAATGCCTTACTTCTGACTTCTCTCCAAGCTTCCTTAGGGTAGAGGCCTCAATATTCTGTATAGATTAGAAGCTCACTAAGTATCTTCTGATTGACTATGTAAACATTTTCCCACTTATTCCATCAACATAGTTCAAGAGAAGTTACCAGAACACACAAATATTTTCTGTGGGCACAATCCTGAAGAAAATCTGGCCTCTTCAGAGCAGATTTGCAAAAGAAATGTTATTTTGACTCTAGGGATGTTCAACCCGAATAATACACTAAATGTTGTATGACTTGGGTACAAGTAACATTATATAAGCTTCTACATATGTAGCCATCGATGAGTCAAAGTCTTTTTCCTAAATATTTTTAAACTACTCTTGGTTTTAAAAATTCATAATTGACCTTTTCTGAAACTGAAATTTATAAAAAGGTTATCTATAAACAGTAGATTACAAACTTTGCAAATTAATCAAATTAAAATTCAATATATCGGTTTTAATTAGGTCTCATCAGTGTAACTCAGCAGTTTGAAATGTTAACACATTAAGGCTGTTCTGGCCAAAAAATAAAAATAAAAATAAATTATAGGTTGGTTGCACTGAAATCAAGTTGAATACAAAATTTAAAAAAAACAACAACATGCAATTATTTATTCCCTCAAACTAAGGGGAGCAAAACTACTCTTCTGTTTGTGTGCCGTGACCACTTGGGGCAGGCTACGTGTTTCTGCTTCTAATCACAGCAGCAAAGCACAGGTCTCCAGAGTGTTGGGCTGATTGACCTGAGGACCCAAATCTGTGAATTCTAGATTAACTTTCCCTCCACACAAAAAGTTGATAATCATGTTTCACTTAAACCTCCCAAGCCCAACCAGCATCATGTAAGCAATCATTATGTATTTCTCTGTAAAAGAATCTGCCATCCTACCCCACAGACCTCCAGCCTCCACATTTCTTGTATCAGAAATTTGAAACCACAAAATTCCCAACCCCCCTTGTCCCAGGGTCCCAGCTTTTCTTCTGAACAGCCAACCATTTTTGTGTGTGATTAATGTGATAAACTCCACTTTTTAAATAAAAGTACAAATCACTTATCCGAGCCAATAACCACTCAGCCCCGAATCTCTTTTCTTCAATCTAAATCTCAAGAAGATCTCAGGTACTTCAATTTCCCATCTCAAAGCGGGAAATGACTTTTGAAGTCTATGGGCCTCCAAACTGACAAGTGTTAGTTTTTTAAATGCAGAGCAAGAGTCTTCAAATACATGAATGTTTTTAAATAACAAAAAGAAGGGCTAAAACTCCAGCCATTTCTACTCACTTGGACAGAAAGCAGGATAATAACTATAAGTAGTTAAGGAGTGGATCCTCTGACTTTTACCAGCCTCGGGCTATGAAGTGATTTGAAATATCAAAGCAACTGTCCTATTAATTCAAATAAACATGTTCATGACTGCCTAAATAACCCAGCTTTCAGGGTAAACTACTTGGCTAACCTTCTAAAGAATGACTCATGTTACAAGCATCGTCACCATCATCTTCTTCAACTTCCCATTCTCTGACAAGTCCTACACATTTTATCATACAGTTCTTCTAATGACATTACAAGGTAAGATGCTTTATATAGAAGTAGGGATAAGGCATAAAGAGGTTCAGAAATTAGCCCCCAAGTCACATAGAATGGTTAAGACCAAATTTAAAATCAGGTCTGCATGACACCAGATAATATATTTTATCACCAAAGCTAAGTGCCCAAGAGTTGTTGTTGACCAATGTTATTATAACAACCTGTGAAAAAAGAGTTTATAAGATGTCATGCTAGGGTCTGATCACATCTATTTTTTATTAGAGCAGGGTATGATCATTCTCATCCTTCACTCTCCCCTTTTCATTCCCTTTCATAATATGGCATAGAGAATCATCAGACCTATAAGCACTCTAACTTCAGAATTTAAGAACAATGTTGGAGGGAGTACTAAAAGGAAATAAGCACTCTAACTTCAGAATTTAAGAACAATGTTGGAGGGAGTACTAAAAGCTTTTTTTCCAACTTGACCTCCTTTTATATTAATTTAACGTTTCAGAGAAGAATGTCTGAATGAGAACACAAAGTAAGGCCATTGCCAGGGGAGGACTGGCTGATAAAAACAGCAACTGCCTCTGTCAAAAACAACTTCTGCCTCCTTCACAATTTTGACCAAGTTAACACGCTTCTTTGGTCAAAGGTTCAACCATCTGTCATCTCAGCAATTCAATGCGCCCTCTTATTTCCAACTTAGAGCCTTAATTCTATGTCTCTGATTTGTCATCATCTAATTACAGGCTACCGTAGGCTGACTCAATAACTAATGCTGTCTGCTGCTGCAAGTTAATCGCACAGCATATCATGGATCTCAAAGACAAATCAGCAAGTGCTGGATTAGAGCAATACTTTGTTCTTACTATCCTGGACCATGTTCAGAATTCATGATGAAAAACAGTTCAAAAAAGTCTATTATCTTTTCATCCATTGGATGAAGAAATAACTGATGATGCAGTTAGGTGCCATCTGACTTTTATTTCTATACTAGGGGCCTGGGGCACAAAAATTTGTGCACTTGGGGGGGTCCCTCAGCCTGGTCTGTGCCCTCTCACAGCCAGGGATGGCTTCTTGGTTGTGGGACAGCCTGAGGTACTCCAGGGCTCGGGGTACAGTAGGCTTCCCCCCATCACTGCCAGCAGCTCAAAGACCCCAGGCTTCAGCTCGGGACCCCTGCAGAGTCATGGATGGGGAATCCATCCAGAGGCTCCATGGGGAGCAAGACGCCTGCCTTGGAGCCTGCCCCATAGTCTGGCCCCAAAAGCTCGAAGAACTCCAGGGTCTCAGGGACCTTGTCCAGATCACACAGGTTCACACTGCACCCTGACCCGCCGCTGCTTGCTCCATCACTGTCGGCCTCCATCTTTGCTAGGTTAATTTGCATATAGCTGCTCTGATTGGCTGGTGGGCATGGCTTGACTGGTGGGCGTGGCTTAGGTGTCTCAGAGAGATGGTTAATTTCCATATTACTCTTTTATTACAGATTACTGGCTTGATGTCTAATGTAAGTAAGATGCATGAAATGCAAGTGCAATGGGACTTTGTTCTTCCTTGTAAAAAAGTGGGAGCGATTATGCTATTTTGACAGATGGTGATTAGAAGAGTTGTACAATAGGCCTTGGTCTTTGAGAAAACAAGTCAATGGTTACCAGGCTATATCAATTCTGAGTTGCAATCAATCAAATTGACTTTGAATTGATTAAAGTTTGGATGAATTACTCAAACTTACCCTCTGTCATTGATGTAAAAATGCTGGTTTTACTTAATTTTGAAGATGAATGACTTGGCTCATGAATTAGTTTAATGTTATGCCAACTAGGCTCAAAAGAGTCTCCACTAATGATCTTCCCAAGGTTCAACATTTGGGGTGGGATTAAATAGAGTCCACAAGAAATTTTCAAAGTAGGGTCTTCATATTGTTTTGTGTAATTTTCTGCTGTCATCAGCCTGTGATCAGAAAAGGTCTCTCTTTCAAAGGATGACATTTTTCAGAGTCATCTTTATTGAGGACTTAAGAAAGTATGTCAGGTATTTTCCTCGTTATTTTTCAAACATTAAGTAATTAAAACCCTAAAGAATTCTAACAAGTAAGTTTATTATTCACATTGCACAAATGATAGGACTGAAGCTCAGAGAAATTAAGCAACATGTACAAAGCATGGTCCTCTCTTTAACCTTCATAATTCAAAACCAAGTCTGTCTGAAATCAAAGCCAATGCATCATTAAAGTTCTGGATTTTACCCTCATATTTCCCCTATCAATGTCCATCTATATCTTCTGGATTACTTAATTGTTGGATGAGCCTATCAGGACATAAAGTGCAAAAGATAACCTGTGTTTTATGTACAAATACATTATGACTCATCATAAGGCCTAATATTCTTTGACTCCTCTTTATTTTAACTTCTTGTTATTTATTACTCTTCTCAATTCCTAAGCCAGTGTCAGCTTTCAGCGGTTTCCTAATCCATATCCTAAATAATCACCTCTTTCTCAACCTCATGCTTCCAATTGATGATATTTATGAAGTTAAACCTGATATAGAAAATCAGAATATCTAATTCACAGCTACATTATAACTTGACTAGGGCCCAGTGCACGAATTTGTGCACCTTGAAAGGAACTGTGGGCCACGAGGCTGTGTGGGCACAGGGGTAGCTTTCAGCTGGCCCCTCCCTGCCACAGCTCCTGGTCCCATCTGCTGGCAGTCCCACTCCTACCACCACTCCCATGGGTTAACAGTGCCACCACCCTGCTCACACCATCTGATGGCGCAGAGCAATTCCGGCCAGCACTAGCAGCGGGTGTGAGCAGGGCTGATAGCATCAGCTGGTGCAAGTGGTGGCTACTGCCCCAATTGCTACTCTGGAGCAGAGGGAGGTGGAGAAGCCCTCAGGGATAATTGGGGCCGGCAGCTGCCACTTACATCCACTGATGGCGCCCAGCACTGGCAATGGGTGCGAACAAGGCTAGCACCAGCAATGGGTGCAAGCAAGGCTGTTATTCACAGTAGGTGTGAGAGGTGGCTGCTAGTTCCAATTGCCCCTCAGGAGCAGGGGGAGGTGGAGAAGCCCTGAGGGGTGATCAGGGCCAGCAGCAGGTGCAAGCGGCGGCTCTGGTGCCAGCAGCAGGTGTGAGCGCTGGGCGGGTCTGCGGCACATGGGAGCAAAGAATTTTCAGTAACCACCGGAGGCTCAGCCTGATGACAGAGACCAGCACCCTGCCTTGATCTGCCATCCCCATTCACCTGCTTCACCATCCCACTGCGGCTGACACCCACTATGTTCTACACTCTGCCTCTTGCTGCCGATGGTTGCCATGTTCTGCCCATGCCCCTGGTGGTCAGCACACATCATAGTGACCGGTTGTTCCACTGTTGGGTCTATTTGCATATTAGGGTTTTATATATATAAACTGTTTTTACACTATAGAAATTGAGGCTTTAAAGGGAAGAGAATCTAACCCTCCTTTGCAACGCCCATGTGTTTCATCTCCTGCCACTGGCCTTGACTACTTGCATCTACCCCCAAGGAGATACAGCTAATTAGATTGTTCCGATTCCAGGATCCTCTTTGGAATACTTGTGTTGGTGGACAATGTTACAAAGTGCTCAGGAGTGTCCAAATGTCAGCCAGAGCCATCATCTTTTGCTTCCTGCTTCATGCCTTAAACTGGCATATTTCTAGTATGTCTCAATAATTTATTTTTTTCTATCACATGCAGACAAATCTAGGGCTACTGCCCTGGCCAGAGGTGGGAAAGGGAAAGAAGGAGGGAGGGAACTCTCTCTAGCCTGATAGTCTTGAATCAATTTCAAAAGATGTGGTCTTGTTTATTAGAGACCCTAGGCCAGAGTATGGAGCAATGACAGCCCATCCAGTAACAAACAGTACTCTAATTATCCATTTGTCATCACCTCTTGTGTAGTTAACAAGCTTGGAGACTTCAAGCAAAGTCATGCTGTCTTTGCCAAACCAAGATCTGGACATCCTGTGTCCCTGGCTGTTGGACCATCTAATCTAAGCATAACCTCCATCCCCAACAATGGCTACTATACACATAAGTGTTAGCTTTCTAATGGCTGCTATTTTTCAATTGATGGAGAGAGAACTGAGTTAAGAGAAATCAGAAGCTTTGGTGGTGATGTCCACTGTGTAAAATGTGAGTCACTAACAAACAATCCCAGATGGGAACACACATTTTGGAGCCACAAATCTGGGGCTTCAAGTCCCTGGAAATCAGAAATTCCCTCAAAATAACGTGGTCAACGCAGCCCCTATGCAACCAATCAACTCACCCGTGCACTCTGCCCTGCGATGAGCTGGTCGTCCTCAGTCTGAACACTTGTCCTACTGCGCACGTCATAGTCTTCCTGCTCAAAGTCAGAATCATCCTCTAGTTCTTCTGGAGTCTAAAGATACAGAGAAAAGAGAAAATTCATTATATCTTTCATTGAACCTTCACCCCCATCCATACACTTCATCACTGCAAAAGTTAAGTAGCCCCCCAAAGAGAGTTCATAAGGGATTATATGTAGGGGGTTATGTGGGCAGGTAATGGCTAGAATAGCATCAGAAAAATCAAGCTGCCCTAGTTTCTCTCTTTTTCAAAAAATACATTTTGTTCATTACTTCCTTCTGTAGGTGTAGCAAGTCTAATTCTTTATATGACATGCTTTTTAAGAAAAATATATTTGTGTATTTCCACCCATACAAATATATTCTAAGAGATAAAATCATCAACAACAGTTACACCTATGCTGTTTCTGTAATGCCCATTTTGCTCTATTCTAACTCTCTTTTAGTCTCAATAAGCCCCAAAAGGTTTGGTCACTTCCAGGCCAATGCTGGACCTGATGAAATACCTGATGTGGTCACTAAGCCATTCAGTATACAAGTTACAACTATAAACTCTGGAGTAAAAAATGTCTAAATATGAACCCCTACTTGACCATGGGAAAATCCTCCTTAGCTTTGAATAGGTATGAATAGTCTGTGAATAGGTATTGATAACAGTAGTTACCTATATGATTGCTGTGCAGATCAAGGAATGTACTCTGTGTAGAGTGTCTGGTAAATAAGCATTTTAAAAAGGTGTGCCATAATTATTACTTGGGATTTTAAAATGTATTCATTCAAACATTTTTTATAGTGAAGCCACCAACTACTACACACCCACTAAGGATGAACTTTTCTATACATAGCATCCATTTAGCTCAATACAACACAATAATTTTGAAAACTTAAGCAGAACCATGGTGTCTGAGCCAATGCAAGATCTAGGCATTCTGTGTCCCCTGGCTGTTAAGCCATCTAATTGTAATACCAAATCCCAATAAAGTCTATTATATGTGTATTAGAGGCCTGGGGCATGAAATTCATGCACTGAGGGGGGGGGGTGTTCCTCAGCCCAGCCTGAACCCTCTATAATATGAGACCATCTGGGTCTCACAATCCAGGACTGCTGACTGTCCAACCACTCGTCTGCCTGCATGCCTGCCTGATTGCCCCTAACTGCTTCTGCCTGCCAGCCTGATCACCACCTAACCACTCCCCTGCCAGCCTTATTGCCCCCAAATGCCCTCCTCTGCAGGTATGGTCACCTCCATCTTGTAGTAGCTACCTTGTGACCACAAGGGGGTGGCCATCTTGTGCAAGGGCATGATGGTCAATTTGCATATTACCTCTTTATTATATAGGATGTATTTGCTTTGATGTGGCTGAAATGTTTCAAGTGACAGAGTTCTCATATCCACCTAGAGTTGAGGAAACTTAGGTTCTGAGAAGTTAAGCAATGTGCCCAAATACCTCTAAACTAGCTAATAGCAGAACTAGCATTTGGATCCAAACACCCAAATGTTGTTTGACTCCAAGTTGTTTTGTTGTAGTCACAACTCTACCACCACTCACATTACAAATCAGGCAACAACTGAAAGTATGTAATGGCTTTAAAGTGAGTGGAATTAGACCTAGCTGGTTTAGCTCAGTGGATAGAGTGCTTGCCTACAGATTGAAGGGTCCCAGATTCAATTCAGGTCAAGGGCACACACCTGGGTTGTGGGCTCAATCCCCTGTGTGGAGTGTGCAGGAGGCAGCCAATCAATGATATTCTCTCTCTCTCTCTCTCTCTCTCTCTCTCTCTCTCTCTCTCTCTCTCTCTCTCCCCCCTCTCCCCCTCCCTCTCCCTCTCTGATATCAATAAAAATATATTTTTAAGAAATAATAAAGGGAGTGGAGTTAGATTAAATCCTGTCAAATATATACAGTCAGTATTGAAAAAAATACACATGAATCCATAAGCCCAGAAATAAAAAAACCTCTCTCATCTTTAATGACAATAATAGGTAACATGCATTAAAGGCTTTCTGTGTGCCTATCACAGTTTCCTCTAAGTGCTTTACATATACTAACTCAGTTTTCTTGACAGTCCTACAATGTAGACATGATTTTATTCATTTTATAGTTAACAAAACTGAGGTGTGAGAGGCTATACCTATTGTAAAGGCTTCTAAGTCTAGCACTTTGAAGCAGGTTGTCTAAACTATCACGCTCTGTTCATTCTAAAAGGATGAACTCAGGAGGCTGCAAGGATGGTGCTTGAGGAGCAAACAATGCAGTAGTGCTTGCAATATTCCTATCTCAAGTCTCATTAGCCTTAAGGGTGATGTAACCCATAAACTGTCTCTTGGCACACAGCAGCACCTCCTGTCTTTCAAAGGGAAGGGACAGTCACAAGCAGACCCAATGATGCAGTGGCTCATTCCCCATCAGTAAGGGCACATTTCCATTCTGCTTGTTTCTTAGGCTACCTCAGTGTAATTAATCAGGCATGGTTATTGATGAAGCCTTGAGATTGGTCTGACAGGCATAAAATAGGGTCCTTCATGCCAAAATCACATCATGCCTCATAATTTTCCAAGCTTTGGCACACCCTCTTGTTTTCCTTCTCTCACCATAAGCCTTATTAATATTTACTCGGTCATCTACAGGTGTTGAATGCTCTTTCATAAGAACATTAAAGAAAGAGTAGAGAAAGGAGTTATGTTTCTATACTTTATTAACTAAAGCAGGATTGGGGTGGGAAAACCTGATTCATATGATGGGTGTATTTTCACTTTGGACAGAGACTATAACCTCTGGCCATTCTCACCCTTCTGGAGTGTCCTGCGAAGGAATTACAGCAAGTTGGTAAATTCTGCTCACAGATGTGATGACAAGAGTGCACACACTTCTCACTGTTAGTTTGAAAAGAGGAGAACCAAGTAAAATGGAAAACCTCAAAGATAAAAAGGACAATATAACAGTGCCTATAGTATGATGGCCTTGTATTCAAGTGACTGTGGCTCAGGAATCAAAATAAAGTTTAAAAATGAAGAAATGACCTGGATGTGTACTCAGGACAATGTGTTTGCCCTAATCCTACCTCTTCTATATTCTAGAATCATATATCTAATCTAATTAAAGAGTAATATGCAAATTGGTATCACTCCGCTACACCTAAGCCATGCCCACCAACCAATCTATAACTAAGGGTTGGAGAAGGAAATTAGCATAACAATAATTCCCCAGTATTTTAGCAACAGGTTTCCAAACTTAATTGCTTAAAGCATTCTCGTTGCCTCAATAATTTTTCATGGCAACTTCAGGCTAAATAAATAAACAACACCAAAACAACCCACAAACCTAATAGCACTATTGATTAAGCAATAAAAAATGAATATAGTGAATCAGATCTAACAACTTAGTGCCTGGTACATATTGTATGACTTCTCAGACCTTGGAATACAATTGAACATCTATTGGGCTTGCTTTCTATCCCCAAATACCAGAAACACAGTATCACAATTATATGATGTCATCCAACGAAATGAACAATTCTGGTGTTTAAACTGTAGACTACCTTCAGCTAATATTTCACATATTATCTGAGAGATTTCCATGTGTTTCCCTGGACATTTAAATGTCTTGCCATGATCCAGGGTACAGCATGCATAGTTTGAGAGATAGAAAGTTAAGCTTTAGTCCTGTATCTGAACCCTGGTTCAGGCCCTGTTATTCTACACATAACCAAATTAATGGGTTCCATTCACAAAAGTTTAGCATGTAATTTTCATTATAGATCATTTTCATGGTCATTCTTATGAGAAGCACCTACTGTTTGCCAATATAGATATCCTGACACCAGGATATCATCATCACCTTCTACCCAACTCACTTATTTTAATGTCCAATATTAAATGTTCAACTCTTTTTGTCTTAAATATACATGTGCTCCTCACTATTTGTAGATTATTTACTTGTGAATTTTCCATTGAGAATATTTTTGCATTCCCAAGTCAGTACTTGTGTAGTTATTTACATACATCCACAATATGGCACAAAACTGTGTTCACCCAACATGCATATATCTGGCTGAGGTCACACAGCACAGTGCTCTGTCTTCTTATTCAGCCATCATGCTGGAAACAAGTGTTCTTCTTCAGTCTACTTAGTGCCAATATTTTTGCTCAAAATGGCTTCTGAGCATAGTGCTACAATGCTGTTGAGTGTTCCTAAGTGCATGAAGGTTGTGATGCTC
>PVJC01024361.1:0-25606 GCA_004026665.1 Murina feae
CCAGCACAGGAGCTGTGGGTTCCTCTCCTCTTTCCTCTAATGCATTTTCATTGTAACCTTTTTGCAAGAACCACCCGCAGGTCTGCAGCCAGTGTTTAAGGAGATGTTTGTCAGGATCTCTAAAGTTATTACGTTTTTTTCATTTTCGTTTCAAAGGAAAAACAGTCTTCTTTTTTTTTTTTTTTTGTAATATCAAAAAGAGAGAAGCTTTGTGAACGGTAACTCCTGCGAGAGCTGATGAGACTAATCTTCCTTGAATGATCATGACTGCTTATAACAGGGGCTAAAACCGTTCTCTTTTCAAATGGGCTTTTTTCTTTATTGAAATAGCCTATTCAGTGGGGGGACAATTTAGATGCATGTAACTTCCTTGATTGTCAAGTTTATAGTGAACTCCATTTATCCTGGATCATTTCCTCATGCATGACAGGAATAGAAAAAACACACACACACACACACAAAACCACAGCGCAGATTTTATAAAAGAAAAGCAAATTTACCTCCATTGTTTATTTACAGGTTGAAAATAAAATAGAGCAGTAGGGGGTCTGATTATGTATTTTTATTTTCAGTATCCATAACAGAATATCTAGATGCTGTTGCAATCACAGAAAACACAATAGCAAGAGTGAAAAAATAATAACTCTCATTTGATTGCTATCTGGAAAGCATGCTAAATCAGAGGGCAGCTGCCAGAATGTATCTGACTTTAAGACTGCTTCACTCATTAAAGAAATTCATAAAATTGGTTACATCCAGTAGGCTGAATGCTGCATTGCTCACGCCATTTGAGAAACTGCAAAAAAAAAAAAAAAAAAAAAAAAAAAAAAAAAAAAAAAAAAAAAAAAAAAAAAAAAAAAAAAAAAAAAAAAAAAAAAAAAAAAAAAAGAAAAGAAAAGAAAAGAAAAGAAAAGAAAAGAAAAATAGCTAGTGCATTTTATACTTGACTACCATTAAACTGCTGCCAGCCCATCGGTTGTGCACTATTTATTTATTTTAATGCAATATATTTAATACAGTACAATTCCCATTTTTTTCTGGAGCACATGCCATATTCAGGATAACATAATAGCTTTTTTTTTCTCCTTCCTTTTTTTTCTATTTCTCAGAAAGGATCAAAAGCACAACCAGTATGTTCAAAAAGAGAACTTTTTGAACATCTCACCTTAAAGCCCTGTTACTCAGGTATAACCTCTGATTTCTCTTCAGTAGCCAACCTCCTATTTCACTTCACTGCCGTGGTAGCAAAAATTGAGTCTGTTATATTCTTCAAAGAAATCCGAACAGTCCTGTTTTTAACTTTGATTCTTTGCGTTTGTATGTACAGAGGAAGCGAAGAGCAGAAATCCCGCAGAAAATACCTACTAGAGATTATAAGAACAATTAGTATGTTTAATACTATATTTTGATAACTAAAAGGAATTACATTTTTGTTCTAATAGAAATAGTCATTTTACACATAAGTTTAAAACATTATATCTTCACGAGAATCTATAAACTTTTTAAAATATGAATATTCAGTGGATGAAGTGAAGGAAGTGGCTATAAAGTTTAGGTCCCTGCAGCCACCACAACTTACATTTAACGCGACATTAAAGCCAGTGACTGACTCTGTACCATCGACTCTGTTTTCTGAGCCTTCCTAGCCCTCCTTGATCTGTCACTTTTCTTGGGAGCTAAGGAGAGATGCATTAGCCTATTCTAATTCTCTCTTACTGTAACGAGATAAACTGTATATAAACACCTCTGAAGGAAGTGACTGCCTGGCCAGTATTTGCTTCATTTTGGTCATCAACCCAGCTAAATAGAATAATTTAAGAAACAAAAACATTTTAGACATGAGGTTTTGGTTCTGAAAATATATGGCCTGGCCAAAACGTTCTGTTTTTAGTTTTGCATTTTCAAATGTCCAGCATTGTATTATTAATACAAATTAAAATAATATTTTTGAATTTTCACTTTGTGCCAAACACACCACTATAAATAGATTAAATACATGAGTATAGTAGATTAAGTTTACCAACTGGAAAGTCTTTGCCAGTGGATTGGCCCTCCAAATCCACTCATTAAAAGGAGTCATTCTTTGCATCTATCACTTAGGTTTATGGTAAGGGTTTTGGAATCAATTCATCTGAGTTAAAATTTTGAATCTCCAATTTGCTAGACAAATTTTCTTTTCTTCTTTTATTGTTTAAAGTATTACAAACAGTAGTATGTATGTCTCCTTTTTCCCTCATTGATGCCCCCACCTCTCCCACCCCTGGCACATGCTCTCACCCCCCTAGCGTCTGTGCTCATTGATTATGCTAATATCCATGCCTATGAGTCCTTTGGTTGATCTCTTACCCCTCCCCTGCCTTCCCACTGAAGTTTGACAGTCTGTTCAATGTAGACAAATATCCTTGAGAAACTGCTCAAACTCTGTGAATCTCTTCCTTCATTTGTAAGATTTATTTATAGGAATATGTGTCTGACACGACCTTCACAGATTAGTTATAGAAGTAGGTCGATGAATGTATTTAATGTCCTATGTGTATAAATTGATATATAGTAAGTGGTCAATAATTGAGGCTGCCATTAGTACTTACTTTCACATATTGTTGTACTTGGTTAGTCATTATTTTAAGATGCTCTAATTTTCACTTAAAGGATGTTGCCATTCAATCTCATATCTTTTAAAAATTTGTATGTAATTTTTGGAAACGCTTGTAATTTGAGAGGGAAAATCATGCACATTTTCACAGTGGTTACTTGATGGTGGTGTTTCCATAAGCTGCTTGTTGCTGGCTCGGGGAATAATATCTACTGCGATTCTTGTCTCCTGCTTCCTATAATGTCACCCCCTTTGTAGAAGTTAACCTTTACTGTCTTCCAACACTTTTGCCCTCTTCTCCCTGAAGCTATTCCACTTCCATTAATCATACGGTCCGTCACTCACACAACAAGCCACTTCATTTCTTCTGCTTATTTTTAACAGACAACTAATTTGTAGTGAGAGTCATTTTTATGCCAGCAGAGATCTGTGTTCCAGAAGTCAAGTTTTGAACATATTATCTGACATTATAATCTTAAAAAGAGTTTTTTGTTTTTTGTTTTAAATATATTTTATTGGTTTTTTACAAAGAGGAAGGGAGGGATAGAGAGTGAGAAACATCGATGAAAGAGAAACATCGATCAGTCGCCTCCTGCACACCCCCTACGCTAACTGAGCCAAACCGGTCAGGGCTGTTAAAAAGAGTTTTGATATGAGTTACAGAAGCTTCTTCAGGAAGGCACTCATATTGGTGGGAAACTGACTTAGAATCCCAAATATCTTCAAATATCCAAAATATTTTAGCACTGTCATATATTTTGATATATATTAAAAATTAAAGAGCTAACACTTTTAATATAGCCCCAATGTTTTTGTGTAGGATTGTTATTTCAATATATTTTGGGACAGGAAATAAAATAAATGTTTCTTCATTAACAAAAGAGTGTTGGGGCACTGTGAAAACGCAGTTTTATGACATTTCAGAATTGAAAAGTTCTATTAGAACTTATTAAAAATAGATTGTAGATTAGAGGTTAGAATTTATGCAGAGGCAGTGATGGTATATAAACCTGAGCATTAAAAGATCTATCTATCATCTGTTGTAATACTTATCTATCACTTGTTGTAATACTTTAAGCAATGAAATAAAATAAAATAAATAAAAAATAAAAAATAAAATTAACTGTTATTAATGCTGTTCGAACAACTGTAGCATGGAAAAGCATTACCTACCTTTTTGTTTATTGTCAAAATTCAGGAAATAACAGAAAAAAATGCATATAAACAAGAAATAGAATATATTTTTGTTTTCAAAAATATTTGAAAAATTTCATATTAGAAAAATATCAGCCACAATTATATTAAGAGTAGAACCATATTTTCATGACTTCATTAATTTGTTTTACGTAACAAAGTGTTTTATTTTTCTTTCTTTTAGATGCATTGCTATGCTTGCCAAGAAGTGTTATGTAACCTCATTTTTACTACTTTATATTTCATAGGTATCTTCCTTTTTTCAATTTGGATATTTTTAAAGCTATGCTAAAAATCAAGCAAATACTTAATGGTCGAGATAAAATTCAGCACCTTCATGGATACATTTCATTCACCTTTAGCCCTCAATCATTTTGAGAGCTAACTCAAATTAATAAATGTGCCTATAACATCTTTAGAGAGGGCCTTAAAATTCTCAAATTACATGTTTGAAATTTTATGAGATTTCCCACGTGGAATAATTAAAATGTACCAACAGTCCACCTTATAATTTTATGACATACAGTTGAGCTAAACAACTTCTCTGCAAGAACAGAATTATACATTGTAGAGAGGGATATTAAAATGCATAGAATATAAAGCAGAATGACATAAAAATTATTGTTTACATTCTAGCAAAAATACAATGAGAATAAAGAAAAAATATGGGTTATTTTGGGCAAGAAAAATGACATGTGAATTGGATCTCCAGGATAGAAAAGAATTCAAATAAATCAACAATAAAACAGTAAACAAGAAAACACCTAGGGTAGAATGGGCAAAAATCATGGTTATGTCAAGAGTTTGGTAAGTGGCATGGTACTTTAGCTCTTCCTACTTATAGGAGCTGGCTTATAATAAAATGTTCTTAAAGACTGTAGACTAAATTAAAAAATCAATATAGTTTGTGAATAAAAATGATATGGATGGTATTATGCTTTATAAAGTCAAATAAAACAAGAGTAAGTAATCCTATCTAATAAATGAGTAATATGCAAATTAGCCATCACTTCATCACTCCACGACAAAGATGGCGGTGCCCATCGTGGCTGGGGAAGGACGCTGGTGGCATCACCCCAGCAACATGAGCCCAAGGGGCAAGTGAGCCCACATGGCAGTCGCCACAGCAACCCACAAGAAGGCAAGCACAGCCACAGACAGCACCCAGCAGGGCCTGCTTGGCCATCCCCCTGGTGTGGAGCAGGCAGGCCCCGCAGAGAGCAGAGAACCACAGGGAGCAGGCCCAAGGCATCAGTAGGACATTGCCTGAGGGCTCCTGGATTGGAGAGGTTGCATGTTGGGCTGAGACACCCTGTGTGCATGAATTTTATGCACCACGCTTCTAGTATAGGTATAAGGAGAAATAAAAGAGCAAAAACAATGAAGGTACTAATTCAGAAGCAATAAAGTTTTCATTAGCAAAGTAAATAATTAGAATTATGGAAGAAAGATGGATGCTGTTAGTATTCTGAGAACTGGAGCAATTAGTAGCAATCAGATTGAATCATATAGAAAGTGGTTTTATAATTCAGTGTTTTTTTCTCTATTTTTTTGTTTTCCTTTAAAGATAACTCATTTGACACTGTTAAAGATACTTAATCCATAAGTACCAGTCTGTTAATGTGTCCACCTAAGATAATAATCCTTAGAACTATATATTTCATCTTTAAGATTTACATTTTTCTGTCTTATATTTGTTCCTATCTGTTTTCATGGCACACTGCCTACTCGAGGATTGGTAGGACCCTTGGCAACCGTGGCAACAGCCGGAGGTGCCAGGTAACACTGAGTTTTAGAAAAGCTTCTTGTAGAACTTTTCTTATGACATCTGCATAGTGCGAGTGCAGGGAAGTCTCTTCTCTGACAGACTCACCACATGGGCTGCACATGTCTCCGCACATTTGGTGACACCTGTTCATGCTGAGTGTGCCAAGGGATTTTTTAAAAATTCAAAAAAGAAAGAAAAACCAGACTCTTCTCAACTTATGGCCCTGTCTACATATCCAGATATATCAGATATATATATATATATATATATATATATATATATATATATATATATAATTTCAGACAAAGCAGTATTTAAACAATTGCTATAATAAAATATTTTAGGCCCTCGCTGAAAAATTCAGTGGATTAGAGTGTCATCCTGATATATCAAGGTTGCAGGTTCATTTCCCTGTCAGGGCACATATAAGAATCAACCAATAAATGAATGCATGAGTAAGTGGAACAACAAAAATCTCTCTCTCTCTCTCTCTCTCTCTCTCTCTCTCTCTCTCTCTCTCTCTCTCTCCCACTTTCTTTCTCTCTAAAACAAACAACCAATCAATAAAAATATTTTAGGTAATTAAACTGTGTTTAAATGTGTGTGCATGGATCTCAAAATATTTATTCTATATGCCATATATCTTCATGTAATTTGTACACTTACTCAAGACAAAATAATTAATCTTGGTAAAATAAAAAAATTAAAAAACACCTGAGATACACAATTTCAAGAATACTCTCATAGTAAATTAATGAGATTGATTAAATGTGAATGAATTATGAAGTTTAATCTAAAAACACTTCTTAAGATATTATTTAGTTCTACTTTTTATTCTATCAATATTATGCATGATCAGATAAATAGTTGCAAAGTAAGTTTCTAATACAAATAATATTTTGTCTAGCTAAAACCTAATAATTAACAACAAATAAAATATAGCTTTTAGAGTATGTTGTCAATGATATTTCATAACATTAAGGATGAGCTTTCTATGTAGTGCAGGAATTATTAAGACTTTGGAAGAGACAGGACTACACACAAAATTAACATTCCTCAAAGATCACAATATCAATGGGGTGTTATTTTCACCCTTGATTCTGAGGAATCTTTGCAAGGTCGCTTATGTAGGTGATAACTTTCATTTAATAAAACCATTAATAAGGGGAATCTAATTGAATGTCACTAATTACAGAGAATCTTCAAATCATGTTAAAACTCAGAGATAAATTTCTGTTTCATTCCATAAGCCCTCAAATAATTTCTGAGTATTTATTTCCCACACTGGGTTAGGTCCTGAGAACACAAAGATGAGCACACAATAAATCTCTATCCTTAAGGATCTCTGGTATGGTCTACAAGGCAGACGTATTAACAAATATTTATTTACAAATATTTATTAGAGTAGATACGGAGAGTAGATTTATTCTGCATAAGGTAGGATCTCATAAAGGTTTTGTTAGGTGAAATATATATGTTTTAAGACCATATTGCTAGTGAGAGTGTGGATGATGATTGAAGGAGTGATTCATTGGTAAGATAAATTGGAGTCTACTTTAACAATTAGCAAAGTTTTTGAAATATCTCTATATTAGGGATTTTATGTTGCCTTTTATGTAAGTTAAAAACTTTCAGTGAAATTTTCACTGAAAAGTAATGGTTTTGTAATCTACTCTAATAAAAGAGTAATATGCAAATTGACCATCATGCCAAGACACCTAAGCCACCAGCCAATCAGAGCAGCTGTATGCAACTTAATCCAGCCAAGACAGAGGCCGACAGCCACGGAGCTAGAGCAGACAGGAGGCTTCTGATACACCAGGAGTAAACTGTCTGCCTAGGCTGGCTGGGCCTCTGCTCAAGGAAACAGTGTTTCAATTATAGAAGCCATAGAGCTGAAGCAAACAGGAGGCTTCATGCCTGCCTTGGCCTCTGCTCAAAGTAACAAAGTTTCAATTATAGAAGATACATAAACCCCAGAAACTTGATTCCAGCCAGCATCACTGGGACGTTAGGTCAATGGGAGCTGTGGGCAGCCTGAAAATGGCCCTCATCCCCTCACCCAGGTTGGACAGGTACCCCAGTAGGGACCTGAACCCTGAACAGGCTGTGGGCAGACTGAACATGGCCCTCAGTCCTGACAGGTTTGGCTCAGTGGATAGAACATCAGCC
Source organism: Murina feae (assembly GCA_004026665.1). Lineage (NCBI taxonomy): Eukaryota > Metazoa > Chordata > Mammalia > Chiroptera > Vespertilionidae > Murina > Murina feae. The sequence continues at coordinate 7,728 of PVJC01024361.1, forward strand.
TACAGACTGAAAGGTCCCAGGTTCTATTCCAGTGAAGGGCATGGACCTTGGTTGTGGCACATCCCCAGTAGTGGGTGTGCAAGAGGCAGTTTGTTGATGTTTCTCTCTCACCAATGTTTCTAACTATCTCTCTCCCTTCCTCTCTGTGAAAAATCAATACAATATATTAAAAAAAAAAGCCCTCAGAGCCTCACCCAGTAGGGACCTGAACCCTGAAGAGGCTGTGGGCAGCCTGAAAATGTCCCTTAGCCCCTCACCCAGGATGGACAGGCACCCCAGTAGGGACCTGAACCCTGGCTGGGCTGTGGGCAGCCTGAAAATGGCCCTCAGCCCCTCACCCAGGCTGGGCACACTCCCATGGGGTGAGGGTACCCACTGAGGGGGTTGGCCAGCCTGCAAACAGCCATCAGCCCCTCACCGAGGCTGGCCAGACATGCCAGCAGGTGGACATCCCCCGAGGGGTCCCAGACTGCAAGAGGGCATAGGCTGGGCTGAGGGACCCTCCCAAGTGCACAAATTTTTGTGCAATAGGCCCCTGGTTATTAAATAAAAGTAAAAAGAACATGGATATTTGACTGAAATACAAGTTTTAGAGTTGTAAAAAAAAAATCAAGTTAGATATAGTATAAGCAAATATTCTGTTTTTGTACGTGATTAACAGCATCCAGAAAGGTGAAAAGAAATGTTAAAAAGGATCCAAGAAATAATTAAGAAATGATTTAAATCCATGTAGAGTGACTACTTCTCACAAGCAAACTTGTGACTCAACTAGTTATATACATAAAATCTATAGTCATGGAAGAAAAGCAACCATAATTTTTAGGGGCTTCAATAAAAAATAAATAAGTGGATATTGGTGATTTAAGCGTTCTAGTGGTTGATTCAAAAAGAAGTTATGAGGACTTTATACCATTGTTTTAATTGTACTAGAGATATGGCATTAATTAGGAATTAATATAAATTTATAGAAGATTTTAAGTGTAGAAATAAACAAGTCTATCCAGATAAGTATGAGCAGAGAATATTTATTCAGATGTTGCTCTATCAAAAGAGCCAGCCATCATAAGTTGTATTTGAAAGTCTCAAAGGCAGGCAGAAGAGTGAAAAGCTTTACAATGATCCAAAGAGAAAGCTTCAGTTGTGCTCTGAGTGGAAGCTGTTGGCATGAAGAAGCTACAACCATGCAAACAAGAAGCATGAGGAATCATAAGTCAGGTATATGGAAAGTATATTTGGTTTTTGAAGTTTAGTCCTGATCTAGATAGGGAAGAGGGAGGGAGTGAAGAGATTGGGAAAAAGAGAACAAAAATGAGAAAAGCTGACAGTTTTCCTGACCATTCTGAGCTAATTGCCAAAGAGATGGTTTGGAGTTCCCCACTGGTTGTTGAGTCAGAGTTCTATTTCCATAGAAGGTCTGACCATTGTCCATATTTATATTTGGTCTCTCTTAGGGAAATATGACATAAATATATCAGAGTGTTACTCTTTTTTTAAAAGTGTCTATTGGATATATTTTCTTAGATTTGAATCTTTTTCTATCACCAGAAATTATGATAGAGGTCATTGGCTAAAAAATCTTTTAAAAAGCCATTTCCTGTATCTTAAATTGGGATTTTTGGTCATAGCACTCCCTTAGAAAATACATCCATCATTGGTTGGTTCTTGCTTTTGTCCATACATATAACATGACTTCACCAACTAAATTTGTTACTATTGAAAACTCATTGAATGGCAGAGATCACTTGTCCTTATTTTCTTTTGCAATTAAATCAAATGCTCTGACATTTTTTCTCACTAAATTATCTATTTTCTTCAAGTTTATTCCTATGTCCTAAGTAATCCCTATTCTTTTATAAATACTTTAGCTAAAAATAATTTTCTGCTTATCCATAGTTGACAACAAGTTGCAAAATGATGGATTTCATAACTTAAAAGATATAGGATATCTTTCCTTTGAAATATAGTGATAGTTGACAACCTGAATTGAACATTTAACATTTCTTTTTATCCTTTATCTCCATATGTTTCTTTAAAGACAGGAGAGAGAATAAGTTCTTAATATTCAGTGATGCATATTGTATATGCACAGATAATAACTTTTGAATAATTGTCATAGTAAAAACGCTTATCACCTTGTCACTCTTTAATTTAACTTTTTCATCTTCCTGTTATTTATTTCATTTGCACACAACAGTAATTAAAGCATGATGACAGAAAGCCATTCAACAAGAAGCAATTGTCATACATCAATCTTCTGGATTGGTCACTCACTGGTTGAAGAGTGTGGTTTATTATTAATTAAATTTTTAAATTATTTTCTGTGGTCAAAATGTGTTTTGATTAATTCTAAACACAAAGTTTTACTTACAATCTATTTGAAATGCTTTCAGTTATTATGTGAGAACTTGGCTTTAAGATACCAAATCTCATGTGCACATCTACCATTTAGGTTATTAATGTCAAAAGGAGTGGGCCTAAGCCAGCAGGTGGACATCCCTTGAGGGGTCCCAGACTGTGAGAGGGCACAGGCCAGGAAGCGGGAGAACACCACCCCCCCCAGAGCATGCAAATTTTTGTGCACTGGACCTCTAGTAATAAATGAGATTCTAAACACTTTTTTTGAACAGTGTCATGGCCTGACATATTTGTATATTCATGTTATCACTCAGACATCTGACTCTTCATTTAACATTTTTATGCTAGGGATTAAAGCAGGCGCTGGGTAGAACAGTGAGACAGTAAGACATTAATTGATAAGGTTTCTGTTTGAACTAAAAGAAATTAAAATATATAAGCGAGGCATTTTTGCCTAACTTCATTATGTGTTTTTTTTAGATATGAGCCCAGAAATATAGAACAGAGGTAATCATATGTCAGCTGTGCTTTTGGCTACACACATACACAGAGACTATCTAATCTAATAAAAGAGTGATATGCAAATTAACCATCACTCTGAGACACCTAAGCCACGTCCACCAGCCAATCAAAGCGACTATATGCAAATTAACTCAGCCAAGATGGCAGTTAATTTGTATACACAGGCGCAGAGTGAAGACTGAAGACAGCCTAGAAGGAAGCCAAGTGCTGCAGAAGGGAGCCAAGTGGCAGAGAAGGGAGGAAGCTGAGGCAGCAGAGAAGGGAGGGAAGCCCACCAGCTCAGGAAGCCCTATTCTTGCAGGAATCTCCCTGCAATGGGCTTCTAGTACATTTATAAAAAGTATGTTTTCTAGAAATACAGTTCAGTAAAAAAAGGGAAAGAAAATTAAAAATAAGTTATGTTTAAGTATATGATATCAAAAGTTTAAGGGTCAAATTGGAGTAACTAGGAACTTCACGAATTTCAAACTGTTTTTTAAAAGTTTCAGTTATAAGCATATATGCATAACCCATGGACACAGAAAATAGTGGGATTAAGGCTTAGGGGGACACTGAACTGTGGTGGAAGGGATCAATGGAGGAAAAAGCAGGGGATCTGTAGTACATTCAACATTAAAGATACATTTTTTAAAAAGTTTTAGTGATATTCTTGCTAATCCTAATTGTTATTTGAGATATATATATATATATATATATATATATATATATATATATATTATAGCAAACTCAGTAGAATTAATAATGTAATTTAGCCATACAGTTTAATCTATTGGTACATATTTTGCGTATATTATATTGAGTGACAATCCAAAGTATTAGTCTTTAGATATCATTTTCCATGGTGATAAGTATATGTCATTATATATATTAAATATTTGAAAGATATTCCTGAAGAACAGAGGACTAAGTACACCAAGGTAAAATAAACAATATACTAAACCTTTTCAATGTATTTTTACAACCTCTTCTATTAAAAAAAAAATAGTGTTCTGAAAACCCTAATAGTGCCAATTAAAATAATAAATTTTCACTTCATTATATTTTAAAAGAAGTGAGAAAATGCTGGATTGCGCCTTGGGGAACAAAATATATTACAGGCATGAAATATGTTTCATTTCTGATGCTACTTTCAAATGACAGCATAATATGTTATGGATCATTTGATGTTTTTGTATAAAAATGCAATTCAGCACCCAAAAAGGCATATGCTGCTAATGGCAAGTGTTGCATACAGTCCTTCCTATGACAGCTGGCAACAAGCAAATGGCAGTCAAAACACAAAATGTCAAGCAGAAATTCTCCCAATAAAAGTAGTAAAAATCACTCATTAAGTAAGCTCCGTTATATGGCTAGCTTAATTCCAAGCATCGTTAATTGAAAGCAGTTTTAAATAATCTGCAAATTATTACCTAGATGAGCAGAAGGAACTCAGGAAACCCAACTACAGTGTCTTGTTATTTCTCACAAGATTAGCTGACGCCTTTTCATCATCTCCCAGTTCACGAATGAAAGCCCTGTTTCAAATACGCAAGTTGTGAGACTTCAGCCTTCTGAGAACTTCCTAACAAACACAAATGAATAATATTACAAACTATACATCGTATTTAATTCTTTCCTACGTTTAAAGAAAAAAATACGCTTTAAGCTTATTTTTCAGCCTTCTTCCAACTAGACATTTTTAAAGAAAATATTGATTAACATTTATTGTGCCTAAATTGTTTGCCTTTTGGAGCCAGGTTTCTTTGTAACTTCACAAACTGGTCCACGTGAACCTGTGAGGATTCATGGCCGCTTTGGAGTTTTATTATTTATTGAAGCCAAGGCAACAGAGAATTCCACCTGGTAGGTGAGATTATTGCTACATTTTACTTCTACCTCAGCTCCTTTTTTCCCAACTCATTTAATTAAAAAGTACTGGGGAGTTGAAATGAAAATACTAAAATGAGCCAAGATATGAAAATACAATATTAGCCAACCAAGAAAGCATGTTTCCTAGTTATAATTATCTTCTCTAGTGAGAGAAAAATATTCCTATAGACTAGGTTTTGAGCTCTTCTGCAAAGAGAGCTAAATGCAATGTGAGAGATATGATGACCTCATTCTGTTGGTCTCAAACTTATTTCAGAGGTTATTTGAATGGGTTAAACATAGATGTATTGCCTTCTTCTCTAGCTCTTTCTTTCTTTAGGTGTGTATGTTTTGAGTTATATGTAGAGAGCAATTTTGCCACAGAGGGAGGCCCAGGGCCAGCCATGCTGTGGCAGGTGTGTGGGGCCAGCCAACAATCGCCCTGCAGAGGGATGCCTAAGCCAGTCAAGCGACCGGCTCCATGCCTGTCACCCACAGAAGGAGACAACTGGTTGTGGGGGAGGGGGAGGCAGAGCCATACAGATGGCAAGCAGTGGGGCCAGCTGCCAGCATCTGGGGAAAGGAAAGCCCTGATAGGCCCTGATCACTGGCCAGACTCGGAGACCCTACCTAAGGGACCACCCCCCACCCCCATGCATGAATTCATGCACAGGTGGGGTTTCTTGGCCTGACCGGTGATCAGGGCCGGTTGAGGCCAGCTGGCCAGGGGTAGGGCCACAGGAGGTTGGCTGGCCTTGGGAGGTTGGCTGTGGGAACGCACTGACCACCAGGGGGCAGCTCCTGTGTTGAGTGTCTGGCTCCGGTGGTTAGCGCACATCATTTGGTCAACTGGTCATAATGGTGGCTTGGGCTTTTATAAAGATAGATTATTGTATTATTATATTTGTGTATGTTGTTTATATACACTTGTTATATGTTATATATAAATAATGTGAGGAAATATCAGAGGTATTAAAAGTTAAAATAGATAGCATAAACTAGGTTTTTTTAAGTGTACTGACAACTTATTATGCAATATAAAAAACAGAATCATGACATTTACACATAAAAAGACACTAGTGAAAAATGGAAAAACAACAGAAAAGGACCTTGAGTAACGATGTGGGGATTCGGATGCTCCTAGCTGACCATGCTGGTGTTACTTTGTTGAGACACTGCAGCTTTCACAAGGGTGTAGCTCTCAGGGAAGCACACATGGCCTCCTGAGGCCCAGCTTCTGAACTGTCTTGCAATTTCTTCTACCATATTTTATCAACCAAAGCAGCTTACAAGGCCTGCGCAGATTCCAGTGGTAAGGAAATAGGCATTGCCTTTTAAATTAGGGGAAATTGGCATCAAAAAGCAAAGGAGTGAAGAATTGTAGGCATATTTGCAACTTACCTCAGAAGATTAATTTGCCCTGCTCTACCCTGTTGTAAAATACTAACGGAATGCTCTCTAAAACACAGACTGAAGAAAAAGGGGCCAGAGAATTGTATTAAATTCTATTTTTTATAGAAAAAGAGACTTCTGAAATTAATCCCATCAATTTTTCTAACAGGGAAAATTTAAGGATGTGAAATGCTTCCAAAATATAGGAGTTTTGTTTCCAGCTATAAAGCATTTGTGAATATTTCATAGATTCATTAGAGTGAGTTTTCAGATTATAAAAGTAAATGTCATGAAATATAGAATAAAAATAAATTATTTTATTATAAATGTATGGCAAAGATAATAAATAAAAATGAGATCAATATTTATGGGAGACATCAATTTTAAATGCTTAATTTATTTCAGAGGAGTGCAATAAAATGAATAACAAATAGAGCATAATTTTATTTATCTAATGGCATCATAAATGTTCATGACACTATGAAGATCACTGCTAGACAAATAGCAATTTCTGTTCACAGAAATTATGAGTATATATAAATATCCCTGATAAAGGAGAAATAAATGCATATTTTAATAGAGGTAAATATATATCTGAATTTTAAGAGTATTTTAAAGAGGACAAAGTTAGAAACATTATGAATAACAATGCATGTGTTATGCATTGGTATAAATAGGTGACCCACATTTTTATATATTATCCAATATTTTATTCTGAAAAATAACACTCCTATCAAAAATGAGAAAGTCTCAAGTAATTTTGTGTACCATTTAACTATGATTCACCATTGCTAACATTTGCCAAGTTGCTTTATCTCTCATATTCTCCTAGACTCCCTCCTTCTTGCTTTCCCTCTGCTACCTCTCTCTTTCCCTCTCCTTCCTATCATCCTATTCTTTTTTAAGAAAAATATTTGAAATCCTTTAGCACCTATCTCCTAAGAAAAGAACAGTCTCCTGCATGACTATAATGGCATTATACACAAAATGATGTCAATTGATATTGATATTATAATGTATAACTATATAGATCACTTTCAGCATCTACCATTTGCACACCAAGTTTTCATTATATCTGCTTTTTCCCCAAGCCAGAATGCTATCAAAGGTTACACCTTGCACTTGATTGTCCTTTATCCTTAGTCTTCTTAAATCTAGCAGAGTTCTCATATTTTTAATATTTTATGACATAGACACCATTGGAGAGTTCAGGCCATTGGGCTTAAGGAAGTTTCAACAATTTAGCTGTACTTGACTATTAAGGTAGAGTAGATTAAGGTTAAAAATTTCTGGTAGAAATATCAAGGAGACACCATGTAAGAACTCTCCATCCTAAGAGAAGCATTTATTTCCCTACTGTGTAAATGATAAGAACACTAATAAGCTCAAAGAAGTATGAGTATTGTTTTCTCAAACCTATGAATATATTGATTTTTAGAATCAATTCTTGATATATGCCTGAATTGTTAAATATGTAAAAGAATGATCTTCTAAGTGTAACTCATAGTTTAAAAATATATATAATTATATTGATTTCAGAGAGGGAGAGAGAAGGAGAGAGAGAGATAGAAACATCAATGATGAGAGAGAATGATTGATCGACTGCCTCGTGCACACCACATACTGGGGATGGAGCCGGAAGCCCAGGCATGTGCCCTGACCAGGAATTGAACCATGATCTTCTGATTCATAGGTCGATGCGCAACCACTGAGCACACTGGCTCATACTTTTCTTTAAAGAAAAGCATTCCTTCCCCCTTCCTAACTTCTTGAATCATTATGTAATTCTTGATCTTTTTGTTTCTATATAATTTATTTTCATTATTATTTTTGATGTTCAAATTCTGCAGAATTTGGCCACAGTGCCTTTTTTCACTGAGGTCTGCATCCTATTGATGTATTCTCAGCAGTGTTGGACCACTTTGTTTCCTTGCTTTCTGACTTAACATAATGTTTATGGTCATATTTTTTACTCCACTCCTGATATAAAAACCATTATTTCTTAGGAGTGCATTTTGGAGAAGATAGAACTATTTAGGTACCACTGACCCCCACCTTTTCAATGCTATATATGCCTAGATACACACACACACACACACACACACACATTTCCTCCTATCTTGAATTTCAAAGAAGTCCTATGGTGTCAACATACACAGTAGTTCCATTGGGGAATTTTCCTTGTATACATCTTTTTGATGGGCTTTTGTATACCTACTAGAGACCTGGTGCACAAAATTCATGCGTGGGGGGGATATCACTCAGCCTGGCCTGCACCTTCAGGGGATGTCCATCTGCTGGCAGTCAGACATCCCTCTCGCAATCTGGGACTGCTGGCTGCTAACTGCTCATCTGCCTGCCTGCCTGATCACCCCTAACTGCCTCTGCCTCAGCCCCGCCACCTTGGCTTTATCCTGTACCCTTTTATTCATATAAATTATCTTTGGAGGTATCAAAAAAGAGGTCTCTCATCATATAATAAGTTCGCTGTAGTGTTATATCTGATTAGAAAAGTTGTTATTGTTTATAAAATAATAGCACATAGGAGACATTTCAGTTCACCCTAAGGTAAGAGTATGCTTCTAACTTCCATACTTGATCTAATGTATATCTAATCTAATAAAAGAGTAATATGCAAATTAACCCCACTCCGTTACACCCACAAGCCATGCTCACCAACCAATTAGGGGGAGATATGCAAATTAACTCAACTAAGAGGGTGGCAGCCACAGAGCTGGAGTTTCCCCAGGCAATGGAGGAAGCCAGGGCCCTGCTGGCCCTGAGCTCTACTCAAGGCTACAAAGTTTCAATTATAGAAGATAAACAAACCCCAGATACCTGCTGGACTGGGACCTTGGATTGTCAGGGGTAACCCAGGCTTTGAGCGGGGGACCAAGGCAACAAAGTTTCAATTATAGACGTTAAATAAATCCCAGATACCTGCTTCCAGCCAGGCACCCCATTAGGGACCTGAAACCTGAAGGGACTGTGGGCAGCCTGAAAATGGCATTCAGCCCCTCAGCCAGGCTGGACAGGCACAACAGCAGGTGGACATCCCCTGAGGGGTCCCAGACTGCAAGAGGGCACAGGCCTGGCTGAAGAACCTCCCCAAGTGCACAAATTTTTGTGCACTGGGCCTCTAGTTTCTAATAATATCTCTTGAAGCATACATTGTTTCACTTGTCTGCTCTGGGTAATGCATATAAATAGACAGCCTTTTTATACTACCTTTTGGCTTAAAAAAAATTTTTTTTTTGGAAACAATATTACACCTAGAGAAATGTTAAAAAAATACAAAGGGATTTTTTTCTAAACTTTTTTGGAGTAAGTTGCTGATATGATGTCCCAAAATATTGAAAAATCAAGTGTGTTTCTTACAAGAGAGTGTATACAGTTTTTTTTAACCACAATAAATGAATGTCAATAAGTCAACTCTGACACATTACTAACATTTGCATTTTAGATTAATTTCAAGTTCAGTCAATTATTCTAATAACCTCCTCTATAGGAAATAATACACTAAAGTCTGTGTTGCATTTTGTTGGAACCTTTTTTTTCTTTGTATCCTCACCCAAGATTATTTTTCCATTGATTTTTAGAGAGAGTGGAATAGAAAGGAAAAGACAGAGAGAAATATCAATGTGACAAAAACACATAAATTGGTTGCCTCCTGCATGTGGTCTGACCAGGGCCCAGGTTGGGGAGGAGCCTGAAACCTAGGTACATGCCCTTGACGAGAATCAAACCTGAGCCTCTTTGGTGCACAGGCCAATGCTTTATCCTCTGAGCAAAACTGGCTAGGGCTTGTTGGAATCTTTCTTTCTTTTCAGCTTGAATAGCTGCTCCTTGACTTTTATGGTGATGACAACTTTGACTATTACAGGCCAATTATTTTGAAGAATGACACTTAACTTGGGTTTGTCTGATTTTTTCTCATATTAGCAAAAAGTGTCAGAGCCAAGAGGCTATATCTTCTTGCAACCTAACAACTGACCTCCAATTTCAATGTGTCCTCGTCCTGGTGACTGTAACTTTGATGCCTGGATTTATGCGGGAGGGTCTCCAGAAGGCTTCTCCATTACAAAGTTACGTTTTCATCTCTTTGCAATTAAAAAGTAAATCAAAGGTGCTTGGAGATTCCATGCGGTAGCTCCTCACCAGTACCCTCCACTCTGTACAGCCTCGTTCATAGCCACCCACATCTCATTGCACTATTCTTATTTGTCTGGATCCCTTGTTTTAGCTTTGTGTATTTGTCTTTTTACAGCTATCTGCCTATGAACTCTTAACTGTCTACCTTACTTCATGATATCCTCGTAAGGTTTATGTTCATGTCTGTTTTGTGGTTGCTCTAGTTCCTTCTCTTTCTGAAGTACAAAATACAACAGAGCACATTCACTTGTAAGAATTTGACCAAAACTGAGGAGAAATCAGTAGTTCAATCCTGATTTACTGCATGTGTTATATGTGCCAGATCCTGTTTGAAGGCATGAACTTAGAAAAGAATCCTTGGTTTTGAGATATAAATAGTCTTTAAATCTGTTCTAATTAAATAAGTACAAAAAGCATCTGGAATTGCTATTAGTTTTAAGTTTTTGAGCATTTTTCACTTCTGATGATACAATGATCAGTTTTGAGAATAAATGAGCATTTATTTTTCATGATAAATAAGGCATTGGCCCAAAACATATCTGAATCAAGTTGTATTTAACTAAAGTAAGACCATTATGGTCATTCCACAAATTTTAACTCTATTGATTTGTATTAGTATGTAGATAAAATATAAACCTGAAAGCAGTACCTTTTGGATTTATTATCACAAAAATGTTTAAATATTAAATGTAAAAGTTAGTTATAAGAACGAATGTAGATGTGGTGCTTAAAAATGGATTATATGCAATTAGTCTAAAAAAAGAGATAAATAGAATATTCTTGGTAAAACATTACTTGGCCTTACAAAGAAAACTTTTCCAGAATATTTAGGTTGAATTAACTTTAACTTTGAATTTTTCTTAAACTCATGGAGTACATGCTTTCTTTCTTATACTATATATTAAGTTCTAATCTTCTATCAACAAATCAACAATGATGCTGACCATCTACTAGCTTGAGCACTGACCTGCAAAGACTATTCTCAGTTACTGCACTCATCTATAACCTTGGTTTATTAAAACTAGTGAGGAGAATTGTTTCACTCTTCTATCATTCCTATAATCTCTAAAAGGGCATAGCCATCACATAAAAGTATCCGTGAACAAAATATTATACTCCTGAACAAATAAGCATGATTTACTCAGCCATAAAAGTATACCTTTATGGAAGCTTTGATCAAACTACTAATTGTCTGAAATAAGTTTTAAGAAGTCAACTTTTGGGTCATATTTCAATATGAAGTATCATTTTACCTATGATTGTGTCAAAGAAAATTTGTACCACATAGAGGTAAAAAAGCAAGGAAGACCTTTATTCAAGAATATTGCATTAGAGTCAAGACTATTGCAGTACATAGATGTGTTAAATTCAACCTTGCTAAAACAAAAGGCAGGTGAGTGAGTTTTTTAAGCACTGGGTGAGATAGTGAAAAAGTATTTGAGGATATTATTGGGGAAACTGTTCAGTGTGACTAGGCCATCTGTGTTTGTTAATTGGCTCTTATGCAAGTCAACCGCCTACCCTCCTACTGAGCCTGGAAGATAGAAGCACTATCTCCCTTGATGATTACCTTCCAAAGGGTTGGCCCCAGATCCTGAGAAAGGCATTCCTGGATTGGAAAACTGGTTAGATGGTTAAAAAAGAGATGCAAAGAAATAATTTACAATTGTAAGTTTTCTAAACTAATTGTTCTAAGAAACGGAAGGTCAAGGGTTTATAGGCAGAAAAAAAAATGAAGTTTAGTCAAGCTGAGAGGAACAGTAAGATCATCTTGGTCAGTTGATGATTATCATGCAATGGTTGCCAAGAAATGCTAAGACTTGGCAATGGTTTATGTTAGGTTTTATCCTTCAGTCCATATTCAAGCTAAAAATGTTGTTTGCTTTTTTCTCTTTTTCCAGGGCCTGGTTTTTATTTCAAGTAGCATTACTAAAAAATAAACAATGACAACAAGGTAGTCAATGCACAAAACTTTATCTCTGCACTTCATTTTCCTTGATCAGTTCATGACTTTTCTAATTTGTCTCAAAGATATATATAACAATAATTTTTAATATTTCATAGTTGATCCTCAGTATATTACAACGGTAATGGAAGAAATGTCAAAAACTCCTCAAAGATAAAAAATATGAAATTATAGATCAGATCTGTTTTTTTCCATGTCAGTCATGGCAATCTCTTGCATTATTTTCAGGAAAGCATTTTGGCACATCTGAAATTCAGCTATTCATTGTATTCATTAATGTGCTTGCTAGTTTTGGGGATTCAAAAGCACTTTCCAGGAATAATCAAGATGAATCTTGATTTACTGTGCAGTTTACTTCTGCAGAGTTTTATCAGATGTGCTCTTTCCCATGAAGCATATTTAGATAAAACTCATTTAATCTGTTTGTTTTAAGTGCATAAAATGAGAATAGTTAGTTACAAAAATAAAAAAAAAACCTCATAAATTAAAACTTTTTTTGAGATGATTATTCATGTTTGTCCTCAAATTTTTAAACGTCTGTAATATACAAGTTTGGGGGAAAGTAGGTTTACAGTTGTAAGCATTCACATCACAGGCTTTATTCTTGTATTATTATTTATAAACTAGAGACCCAGTGCACAGATTCGTGCACAGTGGGGTCCCTCGGCCTGGGCTACGGGGATCCGGCAGAAACCGGCTCTCCAATATCTCCCAACAGGTCCCGGATTGCGAGAGGGCACAGACCAGGCCAAGGGATCCCACCAGTGTGTGAGAATGGCCAGGGAGGGACCGCAGGAGGGCTCTAGGTTGTGTCTGGCTATCTTACCCAGTCCCCATTGGGGCTGATGGGGGTCAACAGGCTGGGGAAGGACTGTGAGAGTTGGCTGGCTGGGAGGGACCACAGGAGGGCTCCAGGGAGTATCCAGCTTGTCTTGCCCAGTCCCAATTGACCAGACCCGGTGGTCAGTGTGCATCACAGTGACTGGTCAAATGGTTAAACAAATGGTCAAACACTTAGCATATTAAGCTTTTATATACAGAGAGATTATGGTATTATTTTACAATAGAGGCCCGATGCACAAAAATTTGTGCACTCGGGCAGGGGTGGGGGGTGCGTCTCTCAGGCCAGCCTGTTCCCTCCCGCAGTCTGGGACCCCTCGGGGGATGTCCACCTGCTGGTGTGCCTGGCCAGCCGGGGTGAGAGGCTGATGACAGTTTGCAGGCTGGCCAAGCAAGACCCGATCAGCCTTCTGCAGGAGTATGGGACCAGAATAGGGAAGACACCCATGTACGACCTTCTCAAAGCTGAGGGCCAAGCCCACCAGCCTAATTTCACTTTTTGGGTCACCGTTAGCGACACTAGCTGCACTGGTCAGGGCTCCAGCGAGAAGGCAGCCAAGCACAAAGTAGCTGAGATGGCCCTCAAATATCTCAAAGTGGGGAGCATGTTGGAGCCAGCCATGGAGGACAGGAGTTCTTTTTCTCCCTTAGACTCTTCACTGCCTGAGAATGGTCTGGTTTTTACTGCTGCAGTGGCTGCTATTCCTGTTCCTTCTGCTCTCCCAACCAGGAGTACCCCCATGGAGGTGCAGCCCCGTCTCCGCTCAGCAGTCTGAGTGCAACCCTATTGGTGCTCTGCAGAAGCTGGTGGTGCAGAAGGGCTGGTGGTTGCCTGAGTACACACACTGTGACTCAGGAGTCTGGACCAGCCCACCGCAGAGTTCACCATGACCTGCAGAACGAAGCGCTTCATTGAGATTGGCAGTGGCACTTCCAAAAAGCTAGCAAAGCGTAATGTGGCCACCAAAATGCTGCTTCGTGTGCACATGGTGCCTCTGGATGCCTGGGATGGGAATGAGGCAGAACCTGATGATGATCACTTCTCCATTGGTGTGGGCTCCCGCCTGGATGGACTTCGGAACCAGGGCCCAGGCTGCACCTGGGATTCTCTGTGCAATTTGATGAGAGAGAAGATCCTTTCCCTCCACAGCTGCTCTCTGGGCTCCTTAGGTGCCTGGGCCCTGCTTGCTGCAGTGTCCTCAGTGAGCTGTCTGAGGAGCCAGCCTTCCATGTCAGCTACCTAGATATTGAGGAGTTGAGCCTGAGTGTGCTCTGCCAGTGCCTGGTGGAGCTGTCCACACAGCCAATCACTGTGTGTCATGGCTCCGCAGCCACCAGGGAGGCAGCTCATGGTGAGGCTACTCACCGTACCCTGCAGTGCCACAAGTCATGGCGGGCAGCAAGTAAAGCTCCAGCTGGACTCATGGACATACAACCTCGCTCCCTTCTCTTCCTGCTCTCGGCCCAGGCATCTGCCCAGCTCAGGTACCATCTGGAGGTGCCGTCTCTACCTCCGACACAAACTGCCTCCCTGCAGGCTAAGGAGGGCATGGGGCCAGGAGCTGGGGACCACAGTACCTCACTGGCCCAGGATCCATCTTCATGTTAGTGGTGGTGAAGAGGGGAATGACATCGGATTGTCCCCTAGAGCCCAGAATAAATGTGCGTCTCCTCGGAAAAAAAAATGCTGGGTTGGCTGCCAGCATTTGCTCTATGCTGGGTAGCCCACAGCCCATGGTAGTGCTGGAGACCTGCTCCTTTTCACTCATTCCCTCCTCTGTCCCCTCAGGCGCCACTGTGACTTCCACCTCCATGCACTGCTCCTGCCCCGGCCGCTGCTCCCGCCATCTGCCCCACCCCTGCAGCCACCTGGCCACCCGGCTACACCTGCCACTGCTGGCTCCATGGCTGTCGGCCTCCATTTTGGCTGGGTTAATTTACATACAGCTGCTCTGATTGGCTGACGAGTATGGCTTGGCTGATGGGCATGACTTAGGCACCTCAGAGAGATGGTTAATTTCCATATTACTCTTTTATTAGAGTAGATATGAACAGCTGTAAATCTACTTTTGCCCCACCTGTATTTATTAAAAACATAGTATATTCTCACTCTATGCCCATGTACATTGTTTCATTTAATTTTTAACAAAGGTCCTGTGAGTTTAGATGTTTTTGTGATGCCTGTTTTCAAATAAAAAGTGGTTTTTATATTTGTTAAGGAACGCATCCACTGTCCTTAAAGTGGTGGAGCTTGGACGTTCAAGCAGGGATGTAAGATTCCAGAAGCCAAGTGTTTAACTCTCAGGCCCTCTGGTCCCTCCTATCAATACTGGCAAAGTGTGGCCGCTATAAATTATAATGGAAAGTGATAAAAGAAAAGTCAAGGGAAATGTAAGTAATTAGAAGAGTTTGGCAATATACTGGACACCAGTAGAAAATTTAATGAAGTTAAAATACAGGGCCTACGAGAATAATTAAATTAACCCTTTATTTCTATATATAATGACTGAATAAAGCAATGGACTTTTGGCTTTTTTTTGTAAGAAAAAATAAAATAAAATAAATAATTAGATTAGGTTCAGCAGAGAATCTTTGAGAATTAGCTGAATCAAATTAAAAATAAAACTTGAAATTGGTTAAATGCCTGTATACTCTGATACTCTTAATTTAGCAAGAACAAGGGCTGTCATTTTCTTAACTCTCTTAAATCACTTAAACATTTAATAAGACAATGAACAAATTAAATTGAAATAAAAATATGTTGCATGATTATTTCAATTCATTCATAAATATTTTAATGAAAATATAAATTAACTATGATAATTAAATCATATTTTTATGCATGAAAGGAAAAAGTATTTTAATCCTCTCATGAATATGTTTTTAGTACAAATAATTATCTTTAATAGTTGTACTTTGTTAATCTGAACTCCTGAATACTAATATTTCCTACAAAGATCTACTGGTAGTTGTATTGTAAGAAAGAAAAGAGATTTGTGTAACCAACTTTTTAAATGTCCTTGAAACTCTACAGTTGGCAAAATCCCGACCCAAGTGTAAAATAAGCTTAGTTCCCAATTAAAATGTTACAAGTCAGTACTAAATTTAAGCAATAATTTGAAGCCTTCACTAACACAAAAGTTGTCACCATTTTTTTTAAAAGGTGGTAGACAATTCTGCATTAAGACAGAAATTTTTAAAAGTACCCTGAAGAGCAAATTCAAAAGTAGAAGCAATAAAGAAATAGAGTACTGGGTTAGCATGTTCCATTAATTTATTTATTTTTCTTCTTTCTTGCTGTGAAAAGCTTTACTGTTTCATTTGGTCCAATGAGCGAAAGAGGGTTCCAGGATTAAAAGGATGCCTAGTGGCCTCAGGGAGAAGGTGACACCAAGGAAAAGTATGTTCCATTTTTTAAAAAATGGTATATTAAAAGAAAGCGGGAGGAAGACCTTAGGTGTATTGAAATGTATTATTCTCTTAAGTGTGTGATAATTATTGCCTAATTATGATGACCAATTTTAAGGTAAAATAATATTAGTTTAGAAAATTCATTTTTCATGAAAAATATTATAGCATCATATAATTCAACTTAAAATTCTTTAAATGCTTTTGACACTCATTGCATTTCAGAAGAATTTATGCCCTTAGAAAACCAGGTGATGTTTCTCTACTTACTCAGGTTGAATATCCATGCCACCAGCACAGTCCCATCCACAGAAGTAATTAAATATCATTTCTTCACAATGACACTGTTCAAGCTGCAAGTTCAAGTGCCCCCATGGTCTAATAGTTTCACAATCAAATGTGAAGAGTTTTATTATCCAAGAGATGTTGGACATTTACAATTTACTTAGTATAATAGATTGGCCAGTATCTTGATAATTCTCACCTCACATATATACATTAGTAGATGGTGGCTTTAAAACTCCACTTTCTTTTTCATGAGATAACTGTAATGATAATTATGCTCAACCAAAACAGACAGTAATAACAATAATGAAGGTGATTTCAGGATGAGGGCTTGGCATGAATAAGCTTAAACATAATCAATGGCGGGGGCAGGGGGGAGATTACACTTCTATTATACATAGACTAGGGGCCGGTGCACAAAAATTTGTGCACTCGGGGTGGAGGGAGTCCCTCAGCCTGGCCTGTGCCCTCTCACAGTCTGGGAACCCTCAGTGGATGTCCTATGATGGCCCCAGTCTGCCAGGCGCCTTGTGTGTGTATGTGTGTGTGTGTGTGTGTGTCACCACTGGAGACCTGCCCCCAGCCGCATCTGAGGCTCGGAGCAGTTCTCCTGTGTGTGTCTACCTGCTGGGGGCCTGTCCCCAGGCACACCATCAAGGCTTGGAGCAGGCACCCCCTCTATGTTGATCTCTCAGACTCTTGCCCTCCCCTACATGTTGTTCTCTTTTTTGAGCTGTGGCCAGGGCTGGGTGCTGCCTGCCTCCCAAGCTTGCCTACTGCCCATCTTCCTCCAGCCACCAGAAAGCAGGGAAAACACCGCCTCGTGGTCAGGTCAGCCTTTTCCTGCTCCCTGATCCTCGGAAGGGACCTGCGAAGCCGCCAAGAAGGCCGCCAACTCTTTCCCACTCACCCGTCCCCTGCTACCTTCCTTTCCCACTTCCCGGTGCCGCCAAGGGGTCTGGGGAGCTGCCAAGCAGGACCCCGGCTCCTGCAGCCTTGCTTTCCCACTCCCTGATGCCCCGCAAAGGGCCTGGGCAGCCACCAAGCATGTCGCCGACCCCCTGCCACCTCTTTCCCACTCCCTGGCCTGCCACCTTGCTTTCCCACTTCC
>PVJC01024362.1:0-11532 GCA_004026665.1 Murina feae
CGCGCCTCCGTACCTCTGTACTTTGCTTCTGCTGCTGCTCTGAGTCTCAGACTCTTCTCTGGTTGTAGGATTTTCACTCAGCCAGCCGTCCTGTGGGTGCGTGTGGTGTCCGTGTGTTCTTTTCGCAGTTTTTCTGAAATAGTTGTTCACAGCTGCATATGCGGTGTCTACCCTATGCCGCCATCTTGTTTCTCCCCACGACCCCCAACTTTTGAGAAGTTTTTCTGGGTTCAAAAGTCCAGATGGAGACCATATGTGGCACAAAAAGGAGCCGACCACAGACACTTGCGGTCTCTGTCCGGCTCCATTGAAATGAATGGAGTGCAGCCATTTTGAGCTCCCCCCACCGTATGCGGTGACCGCAGATTTTCCAGTCTGGCTCGGAAGTTTCAGCACCCACCTATAAGACGACACCCGGCGTATAAGACAACCCGCGACTTTTGAGAAGATTTTCCTGGGTTAAAAATTCATCTTATACACCAGAAAATACAGTACTCTTTTATTAGATTAGATGTTTAGACCATTTACATTTAATGTGATTGTTTATATAACTGAATTTAAATCTATCATTTTGTTCATTTTCTATTTATTCCATGTATTCTCTGTTTCCCTTTTCTGCTTTCTTTTAGATTAACTGAATAATTTTATTATTTTATTTCCTTCATTGGTTTATTATAATTATTTATTGAGTTATTTTATTAGTGGCTTTAGAGTTTAGAGTATACAACTTTAGCTTATCACAATCTACCTTGAAGGGACATTATATCACTTCATATCCTATATAATAAAAGGTAATATGCAAATCAACCAAATGGCAGAATGACTGGTTGCTATGACATGCACTGACCACTAGGGGGCAGATGCTCAACAGAGGAACTGCCACCTGGTGATCAGTGCACTCCCACATGGGGAGCACTGCTTAGCCACAAGTTTGGCTGGTGAGTGTAGCGGATGGTGGCAGGAGCCTCTCTCACCTGAGTGGCAGGGCTAATGATGTCCAACTGGGGCTTAGGCCAGCTCCCCTAAGTCATCAGTCAGACATCCCCCAAAGGCTCCTGAACTCATAAAGGGTGCAGGCCAGGCTGAAGGACGCCCTGACCCCCAGGGCACAAATGTTGTGCACTGGGCCTCTAGTATAGTATAAGAACCTTAATACAGTATACTTCCCTTTCTCCTTTGTGGACTTAGTATTCAGTCATACATTTTACTTCTTTAGAAGCACAATTATTTTTGTTTTAAAAGGTTGAACTGTTTATTTTACTATAATAAAAAATGGGGGTAAAATTGAACTATCTTTTAAAGATATTTAAATAATAAGAAAACAAATATTTTCTATTTACCCACTGTAGTTGCCATATTTGGAAGTCTTTTTTCCTAGTGTATATATAAGCTTTCCATTTGGTATTATTTTTTTTCTGCCTGAAGAACTTCCTTTAATATTTCTTATGTATTGTAGAATTATACACCTGAAGCCTGTATCATTTTATTTACTGTTACCCGAATAAATTCAATAAATTATTTTAAAAGAGAAAAATTATTTCTTATGATGCAACTCTGTTGGTGATTAAATTCTTCAATTTTTAAAAAAATTGAAGTCTTTATTTCACTTTAATTTTTTGAAAGATATTTTTTCTAGGTATGGAATTCTAAGTTGTCAAGATTCCTCCCCCCACCCCACTGCTTTATAAATGTTCTTCCACTGTTTTCTGATTTTCACTATATCAAGAAATCTGATATTATTCTTATCTTTGTTCTTTTGTATGCATTGTGCCTTTTCCCTGTGACTGCTCTTGAATTCTTCTTTTTATCATGGGTTTTAAGGAATTTGATTTGTTGTTCCTGGTATAGTTTTCTTCATGTTTCCAATTATAAGGCTCAGTTGTTTTCTATTTCTCAGGGATCACTGGCTTTCAGTGGACACCTGGTGTCCATTGGAACCATTGTTTCATATATTTTTTTCCAATTTTTAGTTTTTTCAGGTAAAAGGTTAAATTCCATCCCAATTATTCATGTTGGTTGATTATATTCATTCTGTTTGAAATAACAAAATTATACTCCTGTGAGAGTCATCTATACTATACTAAACTCTCATCACCAGCATAGTTGATGAATTGATAGTATTATACCTCTTAGGGGAAGTAATCAAGTAACAAAAGTTTGCCTTTGGAGTTAAAGTCCGACAATTCTCTATCATTAACTTGCTATGTAACCATAGGTAGGAAATTTTAGCTCCTTTAACATGTTTACCAGGTTGTGATTATTGAAGTAAATAATACAAAATCTCTATCCATAGTAAAACTCAATATATGGTAGCTGTTATTATCAAAGACACTTGTCTTACTAGTACTATCAGTTTCTACATAAGTATTCAAATTTATTAAACTATAAACTAAGTAAGGACATTGCTCCTTAATTGCAAAGCTGTCACTTGTCTTAAAATTAAATTTTGTGTCTTTATTGGATGGCACTATCTTGCAGACAATTTATGATGAAGTTTTTAAATAGGGTTGCTTCATTAAACCAAATTTTCATTCATAAGGGTCCAAGAAAATTCACTAGCTAATTAATATAAATTATGTATATAATATATAAATAGAGTGTTTCAGCCAATCTGGTCAAGCAACATATGAGACATGTGTTCTAAAATAGTTGTAGATCTAGTTACTAAATAAATATTTAAAAATCAATGGTATTTGTATATACTAACAATGACTTAAAAACTCTAATGGTAAAATAAAAATACCTCATTCACAGTTGAAAGAATTTAAAAAATAAAACAAATAGGAATATATTTAGGCAATTATAAGGATGTATACTAAAAGACTATAAACTCTACTGAGAGACATAAAAACAACCTGAATACATGGAAAAATGGCTATTTTCCTTGATAGTAAGAATTATTATGATTTTAAAATTCCCCATATTAATGTATAAATTTAACATAATCTCCATCTAAATTCCCAATGTAATTTTGATTTTTTTTTTATAAATGCCTCTGAGGTTCATTTGAAAAAAGCTGTAGAATAACCAAGAAAATACTAAAAAAGAAGTTAAATACACTCTATGAGATATTTTAAAGTATTATAAAGCTATAGTGATTTTAATTGTGTGGTACTGAAATGGGAATAGGTCAAGAGAACCAAATAAAATCAATAACATAAAAAGATGACTATATTTCATGAAGCCCAGTGGAAGGGCTACAGGAAGTATAAAAATGAAAAAGATGAATATCCAATCTTGAAGGAAGGTTGAGATAAGAATACAACTTTTAATATAAAGTAAAAAGAATTAAGTGGCCTAGGGATATATAACTAAGGAACTATGTAAATTCAAAGACAGGAGAAAAAGTCTTGGTCAGGTCTGTCAAGCTTAGAATGCAGGACCTTGCTTCATCTCACAGATTGCCAGTCTTTCCTGGTTGTGCAATTTCAACTGGATTTAGGCCATTCTGGGAGCCATAGGGGCGACTCCACCACACTTTATTTCACTAGAGTTGCCACAGAGATCCTGGTGGGATAATCCCAGGAGCCCTCTTTTGTTGTCTTGCTTGATTTTCTCAAACAAGGAAATTTTGCTAGGTCTCTGAATCTGGACAGCCCTTTCTTTTTCACTCCAGCCCCTATGAAGTTATTTAATGAAATGTATTTATGTTCCATTCACTGACTTATTATTACTGTTATGATGATCATTCTTAAAAACCCTTTGGACGTCAATAAGCCTTTAAAGCCATTCAGACAAAAAGCTTATTTAAACCAATCTGCTGAAACATGAGTATCTCTTTCTCCTTCACTGCCAGTGGGAGCAGAATGGTCTTAATTGGAAAAGAACAGTCTGGCAGTCCTGAGGCTGGGTGTGGTGAAGTCACATGGAAGGCATATGACTGAGAAGGCATATGCTGTCTGAGGAGACAGCATATCTTTCCCTAAATGTTTCTCAAAGAGTTTCCTGAACACCTTTTGCATCAGCATCACCATAAGAGCTTGTTAAACATTCCTGGATCCCTCTTCAGATTTGCAAGTCAGGATCTCAGGCTCCAGGTTTAAAAAAAATATATAAATGTAAATGTTCATTTGTTCAAAAATCTCAAATCTTTGAAAGTTCTTCACCAATTGCTTTGAAAACAATTTTTAAAATATATTTTATTGATTTTTTACAGAGAGGAAGGGAGAGGGATAGAGAGTTAGAAACATTGATGAGAGAGAAACATTGATCAGCTGCCTCCTGCACACCTCCTACTGGGGATGTGCCCGCAACCAAGGTACATGCCCTTGACCAGAATCAAACCTGGGACCTTTCAGTCTGCAGGCCAATGCTCTATCCACTGAGCCAAACCGGTTAGGGTTGCTTTGAAATTTTGACACAACATTGCATTCGAATATGCGCGTGTTTTTATATACCTATATTATATAGATGTCACAACTGTGACAGGTAAAAACATGCTTTTTTAAAAAAAAAAACACAGGTAAAAACATGCTTTTTTGAAAAACAGCGCCATCTGTTAGATGTAAAAGCAACACACGCTACAAACAATATTATTCAGTCTAACATTCAAAGCCAGGCAGTCACATACAAGTCTGTCGACACAGTTGTGGAAGCAGATGAAGTGGTTAATTATCCAACAGAATTTTGGAATTCACTCGATCTGCCAGGGATGGAATTCAATCTGCTGCCAATTATCATGTTGCGAAATATCAACCAGCGCAGGGCTGGGCCTCGGGCTGGGCTGGGCTGGGGCTCAGGGCACGGGTGGCTGTCATGGTCCGCCCCATGCCAGAGGCCAAGGGCTCTTAGGGAGTGTGGCAGGCGAGGGTGGGAGAGCTTCCTCAGCTCCCTTTTCCTCCAGTTTTTAGGTAGCTCAGTGAGGGCCCCTGCTGGTGGAAGTTGGGTGTGGCCGGGTGGCTTCGGGCGTGGGGTGCGGGCTGCCAGTGGGGAGCGGGGGTGCAGGCCGGCACTGGGGGCCCGGGGTGCAGAGGCGCACGTGTGCGAGGTCAGACCAGCCAGGTAGTGCAGAGGCAGCAGCATGCCAGAGGCAGCTGCCTGGGAGGGCACATTGTATACCCACAAGTATTGTGCAATTAAACATATTAGAAGTGTGCCCTTTCTCTTTTCTTTCTTTTCCATTTAACCAGACTGAGCCATAGCAACGCGTGGCCGGGTACAGCTAGTATATAAATATATTTTTATTGATATCAGAGAGGAAGAGAGGAGTCATTTCTTTCTGCTTTCTTGATCCCCCATATTGAGCTACATGCCTCTTCTCCATGCTCCCATGACACCCATATGCTTACTTTTAACTCATCTAATCTAATAAAAGAGTAATATGCAAATTAGGCATCACTCTGCTACATCCCAAGCCATGCCCACCAGCCAATCAGAGCAACTATATGCAAATTAACCCAACCAAGATGGTGGCCAGCAGCCACGGAGCTAGAGCAAAGAGGAGGCTTGGTTGCCCTGGTGATGGAGGAAGCTAAGCTTCCCGCCTGCCTTAGCCAGCTGTGGCCTCAATTCAAGGCAACAAAGTTTCAATTATAGAAGATAAATAAATCCCAGATACCTGCTTCCAGCCAGCCTCACTGGGAGCTTGGGTTGCTGGAGGCCATGGGGAGCCTGCAAACAGCCATCAACCTCTCACCCAGACTGGCCAGGCACCCCAGCAGGACCCCCTCCCTAATCTGGGACACCCTTCAGGGCAAGCCAACAGGCCCCCACCCATGCACCAGGCTTCTATCTAATTTAATAAACTAGTAATATGCAAATTAACCCTCACTCCGTTACACCCACAAGCCACGCCCAGCAACCAATCAGGAGCAAATATGCAAATTAACTCAGCAAAGATGGTGGCAGCCACTGAGCTGAAATTGCCCCAGGCACTGGAGGAAGCCAGGGCCCTGTGGGCCTTGAGCTCTACTCAAGGCTACAAAGTTTCAATTATAGAAGTTAAATAAATCCCAGATTCCTGCCTCCAGCCAGGCACCCCAGTGGGAACCTGAACCCTAAAGGGGCTGTGGGCAGCCTGAAAATGGCCATCAGTCCCTCATCCAGGCTGGCCAGGCACACCAGCAAGTGAACATCCCCCGAGGGGTCCCAGACTGCAAGAGGGCACAGGACAGGCTGAGGGACCCTCCCCACCCCTGAGTGCACAAATTTTTGTGCACCAGGCCTCTAGTCTAATCTAATAAAATAGTAATATGCAAATTAGGCATCACTCTGAGACACCTAAGCCATGCCCACCAGCCAAACCACGCCTGCCAGCCAATCAGAGTGACAGTATGCAAATTAACCCAGCCAAGATGGCAGCCAGCAGCCATGGAGCTACAGCAAACAGGAGGCTTCTGTTTGGAGGAAACTGCCTGCTTCAGCTGGCTCAAAGCAACAAAGTGTCAATTATAGAAGCCATGGAGCTACAGCAAAAGGAGGCTTCGTTGCCTGCCTAAGCAGGCTGAGGCCTTTGCTCAAGGCAACAATGTTTCAATACGAGAAGATAAATAAACCCCAGAAACCTGCTTCCAGCCAGCCTCGCTGGGACCTTGGCTCAATGGGAGCTGTGGCAAGACTGCAAACAGCCGTCAGCCCCTCACTCAGGCTGGCCACACCCCCATTGGGTGAGGGTCCCCACTGCGGGGCTTAGCCAGCCTGCAAACAGCCATCAGCCCCTCACCCAGGCTGGCCAGGCATGCCAGCAGGTGGACATCCCTTGAGGGGTCCCAGATTGCAAGAGTGCACAGGTTGGGCTGAGGGATCCCCCCGAGTGCACAAATTTTTGTGCACCGGGTCCCTAGTTATCTTATAATGAAAGTGCCTGTTTGTAAGTTTGACTCACCCTTAGACTGTGAGTTTCATGAAAGAAGGTTCAGGCTTCTTTGTCTCTATTCTCTGCAACTTTTTTATTTTTTTAAATTCTCACCTGAGAATATTTTTCCGTTGATTTTTAGGAGTGGAAGAGAAAGGGAAAGATAGAGAGAAATACTGATGTGAGAGAAACACATCAATTGATTGCCTCCTGCATGAGCCCCAACTAGGGCCTGGGCCGGGGAGAAACCTGCAACTGAGGTACATGCCCTTGATTGGAATTGAACCCAGAACCCTTTGGTCCACAGACTGATGCTCTGTCCACTGAGCAAAACCAGCTAGGGCTTCTCTGTACCTTTTATAGGTATGAAGATTCTGTAGATGTTATACAAATGGCCTCTGAAGTAACTAGACTGTGAGCTTTGGGGGGTGAAGACCATGTTTTATACTTCTTGTCTTTGTATTCTGAATAATCAGCTCAGTGTTTAGGTGTTCAGAAAAAGTTCATTAATGTGTCCATTTCTGTGCTCTGTTATTCTCAACACTCACACATCACCTACCCTTGCTCATCAAACCCTAGTAACTGAGCATTTAGTACGTGCTCAGCAGACTCTTATTCGTTGAGATTAATGCTGTTGGCCACTGAGAGAAACAATAAACAAATTTATTAATTATAATTCTGCTTAGAAACACTATTGCAGAATCTATTTGTTTAAATAAGAACTGCCTCTCTTTCAGATTTTCAGAGAATAGAATTTGGAACCAGGCAGAATTAGATTTGAATCTTGGCTCTGCAAATGCACTAGCTATTTGAGCCTGGGTAGGGCCTTTAAATTAAAAATGAAGATAACAGCACAGCTAATGTGACTCGGTGACTGAGTGTCGACCTATGAACCAGGAGGTCACAGGTTCTATTCCTGGTCAGGGCACATGTGGGTTGCAGGCTCGATCCCCAGGATGGGGTGTGCAGGAGGCAGCCAATCAATGATTCTCTCTCATCATTGATGTTGCTATCTCTCTCTCCCTCTCCCTTCCTCTCTGAAATCAATAAAAAATATTTTTTTAAAATGAAGATAACAGTACCTATTCTGTAAGATTATTATAAGGATTAAATATAAATATGTGTACAGAGTGGAGAAAAGTTGGTTTACAGAAGATGACAAATAATAAAAATACATAATACAGTAATAAATAAATAAATAATACAATAATAAATTCTATGTTTTGCATACTCACAACTATAAACCTACTTTTGACCACCCCTGTATATATTTGGCACATAATAGGCATCAACCAAAGTTAGCTCTTGTTTTTTGATCCTGTCCTTCCTCAAGAAGTCACACCTGTCCACACAGTATCCAGTGGATTACATGATATTATCTAGTTTAGTCTAAGGTTAGGCTTCACACTATTTGAGTGTGCAATATGGATGTGCTTAGGAGTGTGTATGGATGTCTATATGGTTGCTTGTGTGCATACATCTGTGTATAAGAGCCATAGGTTTCCAACTTTCCTTACATTTTATTTGAGAAACTTCAGAGATTTAAGTTAAAATTGCCAACTAGGGCACATTCTCCTCTTGTTGCTTTCACCTTCACCAACCTGATTTCACCTGTTAAATGGCAGCACAGAAAGAAGTTCCTGGGATTAAGCGAGGGTGAGCAAATTCCACTATGAACATCTAAAAGCAATAGGATGAGAGCTCTCCAGTATTATCCAGCAAAAAAACCTACATGCTGCCAAAGCACAGTAATGGAAAAATGATGAATGGGTAATGCCACTTTGCCTCAGTGGAGCTGGGTAAATATAATGAGGAAAGGAATATTTTTTTCCCTTTTATAAGGCACAGTTTTGGTGAACAGCTCCAAACACCACATTCTGTTTGTGGTCTGTCTCCTGTTGGTCTGAAGGTCTATGGTAATTTTCCTCACTAATAATGCTAAAGCCAAACTTCCAGGCTTTAAGTATTTTCCATGCCTCTAAGTATTTTCCAATTATTTCCAGAATAATTAGGAAAGTGTGAAAATATTTTATAAAACAAAGTTCATTTTAATTAGCTTATATTTAAAAAGTGTATGTCGGAGAGTTCCATCTACAGCAAAGGCTGAATACCTGAGCTATTACAGATAAACTTCTTGCTATGAATAATTGGAAAATTATTATTTTATTAAACACCAACTTGAAAGCATAAAAAAGCTACCCAAAGCAATGAGAATTTGCTGGCCCAAGATCTGAATGGAAAGAGAAGCCAAGGAAGGTGAACCTGGTGTTTTGGAAAACTTTATCCTAAAGATACTTATTGATTCCAAAAACAAAGGCAGCATTGAGAAGCTGAAAGAGCTTTCAGCCATTTCCCAGCTTTGAATGGCAACACAAAAACTATAGTAAGGAGCCTGGAAAGGTGAAAGGGCCCTGGTAAACATGCCAGGTTTTCTATGGAGACCCTGATCCACTTCACCCTAAGATAAGGGTAATTGACCAGCCCTGATAAAGATTAAAGGCCAGCTTTGAATTTTTTTAAAAACATGTTTTTAGTGATTTTTTTAAAGAGAAAGGAAGAGGGAGAGAGAGAAACATCAATGAGAAAGAGAAACATAAATTGACTACCTCCTGCGTGTCCCTTATTGGTGACCAAGCCCATAACCTGGACATCAGTGCTCCGACCAGGAACCCAACCTCTTGGTGCATGGGATGATGCTCAGCTAACTGAACCACACTGGCCAGGGCCCAGCTGAGACATTTATTAGATAAAGGTATTTAGCCCCTAACCTTTCTGGTTGATAGAAACAAAAGTAATCCCTCTCTGAAGGGAAATAACATCATATAGAACCTCAAATCAACTCTGAAGTTCAGCAAGTGGGGTTTTTTTTTTTTTAAAGAAATTGATAATGTGGTTCTAAAATTTATGTGGAAATGCAAAGGACCTAGGACCTAGAATAATCAAAATGATATTGAAAAAAGAACACCAAAGTTAGAGTACTTATATTTCAAAGTTAGAGTATATAATTATATCAGGCTTAAAATAGAAGTAGATAGAAATAGATTAATAAACAGAATCAAGTCCAGAAGTAAACCCAGACATAAATAGTCAATTGATTATCAACAAAGGCACCAAATCAATTCAATAGGGAAAGGAAAGTCTATTTAACAACTTGTGCTGAAACAAATGGATATGTCTATGGGAAGAGAATTTTGACCCCTACTGCATTCCATATACAAAAATTAATTCAAGATGGATCATAGACCTAAATGTAAAATTTAGAACCATAAAACATCTAAATAACATCTTTGCAAACATAGAGTAGTCAAAGCTTTTTAGGCATAACATAAAATGTACTAATCATAAAAATAAGAAGTGAAATATTGAACTTCAAGAAAATTTTGCTCAGGAAAAGAATAATCATTTTGAAAATGAATAATCAAGCAACAGACTGGGGGAAAAATACTCCAATATATTCATGTGGCAAAAGATTTGTATTAACAACATACAAAAAACTCCTACAGGATAACTCTAGGAAGATGGCGAGTAATAAGCACAAGAAATATGCCTCCCCACATACACAACAACTTCATTGAAAGAATCTGTCTAATGCAACTATGTAGGAACTCTGGAGTCTACTGAGGGTTACAACTTCCAAGGAAAGTCTTGTACAGTAAATTGCTGTTAATTTTGGCTTTTACACAGTAGCAGCTACCTGTGGGAAACAGCTATTCACCTGTTTCTGGAAGAGCTCTCACATAGTTTGCAGGAACCAGGGTGGGCAAAAAGGATCCTATTCTCCTTTGTGGATATACTGAACAAAGGGATGATTCATGAACCTGGTGGGACAGAACAGGGTGGTGTGAGATTCCATCATGATACTCAGAACAGTGTGCAATTTAAAACTTATAAACTATTTATTTCTGGAATCTTCCATTTAATATTTTTGGACTGTAGTTTGCTCTGGGTAACTGAAACTATGGAAAGCAAAACTACAGTTAACAGGAACTACTGTAAACCAATGAGATCTAACAGACATATGGAGAACACTCTTCACAAAAGAGTATAAGTATTCTTCTCAAGTGCTCATGGGACACTTTCCAGGATAGATCATATGTTAGGACACAAAGTAAGTCTCAAGAAATGTAGAAAGATAGATAGATATCAAACTCTCTTCTACAATCACAATGGGATAAAGTTAAAAATCAATAAGGGAACATCTGTAATACTTTCAACATTAAAGATATATTTTTTAAGAATCAAAAATATAAGTAAAACTAGAAAATAAAAAAACCTGGAAATTAAACAACACACTTAAACAACCAATGGAGCAAAGAAGAAACCACAAGGGAAATTACAATATACTTAGAAATAAATGAAAACAAAAACACCACAAACACTTATGAGAAGTAGCAAAAACAGTGTCAATAGGGAAATTTATAGCTATAAATGCTTACATTAAAAAAATAAAAAATATCTACAATGGAATAGAATAGAACCCAGAAATCGATCCTAACCAATATGCTCAATTAATATTTGACAAAGGAGGCAAGAACATACAATGGAATCAAGACAGTCTCTTCAATAAATGGTGCTGGGAAAATTGGACAGATATATGCAAAAAAATGAAACTAGACCACCAACTTACACCATACACAAAAATAAACTCAAAATGAATAAAGGACTTAAATATAAAACGGGAAACCATAAAAATACTAGAGGAATACAAAGGCAACAAAATCTCAGACATATGCCAAGAT
>PVJC01024362.1:11632-25701 GCA_004026665.1 Murina feae
ACAAGAAAACCCACTACATGGGAGAACATATTTGCCAATGTTATCACTGATAAAGGTTTAATCTCCAACATTTATAGGGAACTCATACAAGTTAACAAAAAGAAGACAAACAATCCAATCAAAAAATGGGCAAAGGACCTAAATAGACACTTTTCAAAAGAGGACATTCAGAAAGCCAAGAGACATATGAAAACATGCTTAAAGTCACTAATCATCCGAGAGATGCAAATCAAAACAACCAGATACCATCTCACACCTATAAGAATGACTATCATCAACAAATCAACAAACGACAAGTGCTGGAGAGGATGCGGAGAAAAAGGAACACTTGTGCACTGCTAGTGGGAATGCAGACTGGTGCAGCCACTGTGGAGTACAGTATGGAGTTTCCTCAAAAAATTAAACATGGATCTCCCTTTTGACTCTGTGATCCCACTTCTGGGAATATATCCTAAGAAACCAGAAACACCAGTCAGAAAGGACATATGCATCCCTATGTTCATAGCAGCACAATTTACCATAGCTAAAATTTGGAAACAGCCTAAGTGCCCATTAGCAGATGAATGGATTAGAAAGCTGTGGTACATCTACACAATGGAATACTATGCTGCTGTACAAAGGAAGGAGTTCTTAGCATTTGCAGCAGCATGGATGGAACTGGAGAACATAATGCTAAGTGAAATAAGCCAGTCAATGAAAGAAAAATACCACATGTCCTCACTCATCTATGGATAATAATAACCATTATAAACTGGTGAAGAAAAATAGATACAGAGGCAGAGCAGCATCAAACAGACTGTCAAATTACAGCAACAAGGACAGGGAGAGTTGGTGGTGGTGGGGTGGGGGTAACAGATCAGCCAAGGGACTTTTATGCATGCATAAGCATAACCAATGGACACAAAACACTGGGGGGTAGGGGAAGGACAGGGGGAAAAAGAGATATATGTACTAATCTTTGTAAAACTGTATCTAAAAAAAAAAAAAAAGATCTAGCCCTAGTTGGTTTGGCTCAGTGGATAGAGCGCTGGCCTACAGACTGAAGGGTCCCAGGTTTGATTCCAGTCAAGGGCACATGCCTGGGTTGCAAGCTCTATCCCTAGTGGGGGGTATGAAGGAGGCAGCCAATCAATGATTCTTTCTCATCATTGATGTTTCTAACTCTCTCCATCTCCCTTCCTCTCTGAAATCAATAAAAATATATTTAAAAATAAAAATAAAAAGGATCTAGATAGTGCCCTTGGTGGTCCCAGCTCTTGCTCCAATAGTGTTTGGACGGAACAGACCCAGGGACACCCCTTCTTCTAGCCTCTGACCACTCCCCAGTGTCTTATCCAGTCACCATCCTGAGAATCTCCTCAGACACCAGCCAACACACCAGGTTGTCTTTTTCTACCGTAACTCCTTATTGCTGAAAAACCATGAGCTTCCAAATTCGCCAGAATTATTCCACTGAGGTGGAAGTTGCTGCCACCCATCAACCACCTGGCCAACCTGTACCTGCGGGCTTCCTACACCTACCTCTCTCTAAGCTTCCATTTTGACTACGATGATGTGGCTCTCCAGAGTATGGGTCACTTCTCCCACTAGTTGGCTGAGAAGAAATCTGAGGGTGCTGTGCATTTCTTAAAGATGCAAAACCAGCACGGTGGCTGCTTTCTTTCCCAGGACATGCTGAAGCCTTCCCAAGATGAGTGGGGCAAAACTCAGGATGCCATGGAAGCCAGCTTGCCTTGGAGAGCAACCTGAACCAGGCCCTTTTGGAGCTGCATGTCCTGGGTTCTACCTGTGCAGATCCTCATCTCTGTGACTTCCTGGAAAACCACTTCCTGGATGAGAAGGTGAAATTCATCAAGAAAATGGGCAACCACTTGACTAACCTCCACAGGCTGACCAGCCCCCAGGCTGAGCTGGCCAGTATCTCTTTGGAAGGTTCATCCTCAAGCACAACTAGAAGCCTTTGGAGCCCAGAAGCTTTTGAAGGGCCCCTCTGCATTCCTCTGGTGTTTGGTTTTTGCCTGAGCCTCTCCCCTTAACTACTAGCCATTCTTTTTTTTTTTTTTCTTTTTTTTAATATATTTTATTGATTTTTTACAGAGAGGAAGGGAGAGGGATAGAGAGTTGGAAACATCTATAAGAGAGAAACATCGATCAACTGCCTCCCGCACACTCCCTACTGGGTATGTGCCCGCAACCAAGGTACATGCCCCTGACCGGAATCGAACCCGGGACCCTCGAGTCCCCAGGCCGACGCTCTATCCACTGAGCCAAACCGGCCAGGGCACTACTAGCCATTCTTTTAGCCACCCTGAAGTCCTCTCCCATGAACTGAAACAAATAAAAACAATAAAGGTGTTTGCAGAAATAAATAAATAAATAAATAAATAAATAAATAAATAAGATCTCAAATCACAATTTAACTTTTACAACTTAAGGAACTAGAAAAAGAACAAAAGCTAAAAGCAAATAATGAAGATTAGAGCAGAGATAAATAAAATAAATAATGGAGCTCTGGCCAGTGTGGCTCAATTGGTTGGAGCATCTGAAAGACTACGGGTTTCATTTCCAGTCACATACTTAGGTTGCTGGTTCAATCTCCCATCGGGCATGTATAGGAGGCAACCAATTGATGTTTCTCTCTTCCTCTCTCTCTCTCTCTCTCTCTCTCTCTCTCTCTCTCTCTCTCTCTAAGAATCAATAGCCTTAGCAGGTTTTTGCATTTTAAAAAATAAATCCTATATAATAATAGAGAGTTGATCTTTAGACTGAAGGGTTCTGGGTTCGATTCAGGTTAAGGACACATGCCCGTGTTTCAGGCTCCATCCCCAGTACGGGGTGTGTAGGAGGCA
This sequence comes from Murina feae, assembly GCA_004026665.1. Taxonomy (NCBI): domain Eukaryota; kingdom Metazoa; phylum Chordata; class Mammalia; order Chiroptera; family Vespertilionidae; genus Murina; species Murina feae. The sequence goes on from PVJC01024362.1 coordinate 14,482, forward strand.
GCCGATCAGTGATTCTCTCCTTCTAGCTCTCTCTTCTCCTTTCCTTTTTGAAATCAATAAAAATATATTCTTTAAAAAAAGAAATAAAAGTGGGGACATTACTATGAATTCTACAGAAATAAAAAGAATTTGAGCACTGTTTATGCCTGTTTTTTTCTAAAGCTGAGATGGCAGCCCAGCACCTCTTCTCTGGAGAGTGTAGGGTTGCTGTTGATCACATGGCATCTTATAAGCTGCATATCAGTAATGCTTATTTACCTATGGCCTGTTATTACATTGAAGGCCCAGGAGAACCTATTTTTGCCACATTCTTTGAAGACCAAGCTGAGGTGAAGAGGGAACATGGAAAGCAATTCATAAGATATTTAAGAGGATGTGCCAGTAAAATCTGCTGTTGTGTGAGTAAGAGGCCTGAGATAGATAACTGGGGAACTGGCATACAAGCTCTAGAGCAGCGGTTCTCAACCTGTGGGTTGTGACCCCTTTGGGGGTCGAATGACCCTTTCACAGGGGTTGCCTAAATACATCCTGCATTATCAGATATTTACATTACAATTCATAACCGTAGCAAAAATTACAGTTATGAAGTAGGAACGAAAATAATTTTATGGTTGGGGGTCACCACAATATGAGGAACTGTATTAAAGGATTGCAGCATTAGGAAGGTTTAGAACCACTGCTCTAGAGTCTGCTCTGGAGCTGGAGAACAAGTTAACCAAGCTCCTGCTAGACTCGAAGACCATGGCTTCTGCAACAATGAATACGATCTCTTATGCTTCTTGGGAAAGTACCTGGATAAATAGAAGAAGAACACAAACTACCTGGAATGCCAGCTTGTGTATTATAAAGAATTAGAAAAGCAAGCCAGGAGGAGGAAAACCCATTTTAAAAGCCTGCTGAAGTGTTTGGTAAATAGACCTAACATCTGAAGGCAATAAAGCAAGTCTTCCCATTGTAGTAGGTTCTAAAATTAGCTACTTAAGAATCTTAATCTTCTCCATTTGACAGAAGACTGCTTTTCTTCATTGGTGTGTGAAAAATAAATCTGTTTTTAAAATAAATCCTATATAATAAAACCCTAATATGCAAATCAACCGACCTGCAGAACAAACAGTCGCTATGATGTGCACTGACCACCAGGAGGCAGACGCTCAATGCAGGAGCTGCCCCCTGTGACCACTTCCACAGGGGGAGCGTTGCTCAGCCAGAAGCCAGGCTCACAGCTGGTGAGCACAGCAGTGGTGGTGGTGGCAGTGGCAATAAGGACCCCTCAGGGGATGTATAGGGAGCTGGCCTAAGTCAGCAGTTGGACATCCCCCAAGGGGTCCCAGACTGCAAGAAGACACAAGCCTGGCTGAGGGACTCCCTGCCCAGTGCACAAATGCCATGCACTGGGCCTCTAGTAAATAAATACGAAGAATTTAAGATAGTTCTATGAACTATTATACACCAACAAACTGAATCTACTCTAATAAAAGAGCAATATTGAAATTAACCATTTCTCCGGGACCCCTAAGCCATGCCCACCAGCCAAGCCACACCCACCAGCCAATCAGAGTGGCTGTATACAAATCAACCCAGCCAAGATGGAGGCAGGCAGCCACGGAGCGAGCAGGGGTGGGGCAGGTTCGGGTGTGGCCCGTCGGGGTGCGGCGTGAACCTGTGCGACCTGGACAAGGTCCCCGAGACACTGGAGTTCTTAGAGCTGCTGGGGCCAGACTACGGGGCTGGCTCTGAGGCGGGCATCTTGCTCCCTGTGGAGCCTCTGGATGGGTTCCCTGCCCATGGCCCTGCGGGGGCCCCAAGCTGGAGCCCGGGCACTTTGAGCCACCGGTGGTGAAGGGGGGAAGCCTACTGTACCCTGAGCTCTGGAGTGCTCCAGGCTGTCCCGCGACCAAGAAGCCGTGCCTGGCTGCGAGGGCACAGGCCGAGCTGAGGGACCTCCCCGAGTGTACAGATTTATTTGTGCACTGGGCCCCTAGTAACCTTTATAAAATAGACAAATTTCTAGAAACACAAAACTTACCAAGACTAAACCATAAGGAAGAAATAAATTTGAATAGAGCTATTACTTGTAAGGAGATTGAGTAAGTAATAGACAATAGTGTGGGAAAGGCCTGGAGAGGGATGCAATAATCAAGATAAATAAGATGTAGGGGGTAGAGGGAGTCAATGGGGTGGGGGGGGGGAAGGGGACATCTGTAATACTTCTTTTTTGTTCTTATGTAATATTTTCAACAATAAAGATAATTTTTAAAAAATATTTTATTGATTTTTTACAGAGAGGAAGGGAGAGGGATAGAGAGAAACATCGATCAGCTGCCTCCTGCACACCTTCTACTGGAGAGGTGCCTGCAACCAAAGTATGTGCCCTTGACCGGAATCGAACCCGGGACCTTTCAGTCCGCAGGCTGACACTCTATCCACTGAGCCAAACTGGTCAGGGCAAAGATAATTTTTTAAAAACTAAAATAAAACATATTCAGTTAAAAAAAAAAAAAGCCTCTAGCCAAAAAAACACACATCCCAATGGCTTCACTGGTCGAATCTACTAAAAATTTAAGATTGCAAATCTTTCTCAGACTTTTCCCAAAAATTGAAGAGGAGGGAATACTTCTCAACTCATTGCATGAGGCCAGCATTACCCTAATACCAAAGCCAGAAAAAGGTATTACAAGAAAAGAAAACTATAAACCAATATCCCTTATGAACTCTGATGCAAAAATTCTCAACAAAATACTAGCAGACCAAATTTAGTAGCATATTGAAAGAATTATGTATCATGACCAGGTGGGATTTATTTCCAGAATGCAGGAATGGTTCAATATAAGAAAAACCAATCAATGTTATACACCACATTAACTGAATAAGGGATAAAACCACACATGATCATTTCAATTGATACTGAAAATAGAATTTGATAAAATTCAACACTCTTTTATGATAAAAACACTAAAAAAAAAAACCCACATAGGACTAGAGAGAGACTACCTCGACATAATAAAAACCATACATGAAAAACCCTTAGCAAACATCATCCTCAATAATGAAATACTGGAAGCTATTCCTCTAAGATCAGGAACAAGGCAAGGATACTAAATCTCACCTCATCTACTTACCATAGTCCTGAAAATTATAACTAGGGCAATTAGGCAAGAAAAAGAAATAAGAGGTATCAAAATTGAAAAGGAAGAAATAAAATTATTTCTGTATGTAAATGATATAATCTTATATGTAGAACACCTTACAAATTCTACATTAAAGAACTGTTAGAACTATTACATGAGGTCAGCAAAGTAGCAGAAAAAAATTAACACACAAAATCAGTTGCATTTCTATACAATAAAAATGAACAATCTGAAAAGGAAATTATAAAAACAATTCCATTTACAATAGCATAAAATCTTACGCATTAACTTAACCAAGGAATTATAATACTTGTATAATGAAAACAACAGAACATTGATAAAAGAAATTTAAAAAGATAAATAAAAGGAAACATTCCATGTTTATGGATTGGAAGACTTCATATTGTTAAAATGCCAATACTATGACCTCCAGGTTCCTAGGTCAACGCTCAACCACTGAGCCAAGCTGGCGAGGCTGGACACAAGTTTTTAAAGGGGCACCAAAACAAAAAACAGAAAACAAAAAAAACAACCCTCAGTAATCCAGATAAATAAGATGTCAATGTAATATTTTTTTAAATAACCGTGAAAAAAATCCATGAACAAAATATCAAAATTTTAACCCTGTCCTGGGGATTGAGCCCCCAACCCGGGTTTCATGCACTTGACCAGATTCGAACCTGAGACCCTTCAGTCCACAGGCCAAAACTCTATTCACTGAGCCAAACTGGCTAGGGGTAATGCCCTATTTTTAGATTTAGGTTCAGTTTCCCAGGTTGTGTTTGCGTGAAAAAATTCATTGAGCTCAAGACTTTTTCCCCAATAAAAACAGAAAATCTTAAAATAAAATTTTTACTTAAGATAAAGCAAAAGTGAGTTCAGACCAGTCAGGAGCCAGGGGAAGAAGGAGATGAGGATTAAAAAACTTAAGCGATCAAGTGAGAAAGTCAGGTATCATAATGTACTTTCTCTGGCCTCACTCCTTCTTCCCTAGCTATGGCAGATACTTTCAGTTGTCATTTTATCCACAGACTAGGGGAGGCTAGTCTTTGTCTTATTATTTGATATACAGGAAGGTGGCAGCCCTGAGGAGGTCAGCTTAGCGACTAAATTAAAGCCTCACAAGCCGTTAGAGGTGGATGCAGGATCAAAAACTGGCTTCCTAAGTCCTGCTTCTGAGTTTTGTGTAGCAGGGCTTGCTGCTCCTGTGAGTCAGGCCACTGACCACAGGGAGGCTAGGCTCTGAGCAGTGAATGCTTTGCCTGTCTCCCTAATTTATAGTGATGCCAAAGATGGAGACGGCCTCCTAATTTAGTTCACATTTGAACTGAGAAAGCAGATATCTAGTCAGTCATCACATGTACACTCTCCTGGAAGCAAATGTCAAAGGGTGCAACTACAGGACATGAAGAGCCATTTTAAACGAACATCTCCACCTTCTAAAAGCCCCATCACTGACTGTGTAATGAAAGAGGCCTGGTGGCCCTTGACAGCAGACCTAACCAAGGAAGAGGGAAACGCATCATGCCTAGAATCCTGTCGTAATGGCTTTTTCTGAAGAAGTGAGTAGAGTCACACTTTTCATCCTTTCATCTTTTTGTTTTCTTTTGTTAATCCTCACCCGAGGGTATTTTTCCATTAATTTTTAGAGAGAGTGGAAGGGGAGAGAAAAGCATCAATGTCAGAGAGACGTATTGATTGGTTGCCTCCGGGTTAAGCCTGCAACCGAGGTATATGCTTTTGATTGGGAATTGAACCCGGAATCCTTCAGTCCTCTATCCACTGAGCCAAACTGGCCAGAGTTCTTTCACCTTTTAAACAAGATTCAAATTGTGGTTTACAATGTTTTGAATCTAGTACTTTGTTTTAAGCTGAGTCTTCTTAAAAATACCTTAAACAAGGATTAGATACAGAAGCAGAGCAGCATTAAACGGACTGTCAAACAACAGCGGGAGGGCCTGGGAAGGTTGTGGGGGAGGGGAAAGAGAGCAACCAAAGGACTTTTATGTATCCATATAAGCATAACCAATGGACACAAGACACTGGGGGGTAGGGAGGAGGGGGGAAGGTCAAGGGGGGAAAAAAAGAGACATATGTACTACTCTTTGTAATATTTTAAGTAATAAAAAAAATGAAAAAAAAATCTGAGAGAAAATTAAAGAGATTAAAAAAAAACACCTTAAAAAAAAAAGTAACAGTCTCAATTTGTGTTATACATTTCCTTATATCCTTGAATTTGCAGAGCTCCAAAGCAAGGCAATCTGACATTTGGTTTCTGAGACCCACAGGTCTGTTTTTCAAAGTCTCAACCTGACAGGGACCAAAAGTAAATACTTCAACCTACTATTTACTTCTTTTGAGGTAAGGGTCAGCCTCCTTTCTACATCTGCCTGACAGGATGTTTAAGTGACCAAATCAAAAGTCTATAAGGGCTCCCACCCCCATTCCTGGTAATTACCATTGCATAGGGCCTTCCTTGCTGAGGGCTATGCCCAAAGGGAAGCTGCCAGTGTTAGTGCCCCAATCCTTAATGAGATCCATGTTGTTTTACTAGTAACAGAGGAGACACAGATCCACTCCCTACCTTCAATGCGAGTCAGTTTTTTAAAAAATTTCATAGCAGTCTGACCACATGAACTATCTCATTCTCAGAGGCTCAGCTGGGCGATCTGTAATTTCATGCTTCCAAGATATGGTCGCATTAATCCCTAAACTTGCTCTTCATATCGTCCCTTGTCCGCTCATTGTAACATGGCTGCTTCCTCCATAAAGGTTCTTCTTTCCTCCACGCATCTCAACAGAGCTCTGCATTGAGGTACAGAGAAGGGTACAGACCTGCAGCCTTCTCTACAAGGCATGGGCAGGGGCCAGCTGCTTTTACAGTAATTTAGCTGGTTAAATATTTAGGAAAATTCTGCACTTGAATAAGAAATTGTGATTCTGAAATTCCAATTAGCAGAATATATCAGGCAAAAATCATCTAAGCACTGTGGGCTTGGGGAGACTTTTACAATAGAAGAAGCAAATAAACAAAAAATAGAAGATGAGCAAGAGAAAGGAAGAAGAAGGATGAAGAAGGTGGAGGAGAAGAAATTGAGCCAATAGATAGCATACTAAGCATAAATATCATACTGTATCGAAACACCCACCGAGAAAGAGAAAGAGAAAGAGAAAGAGATTTCTTCTCCCCACACTGGGCTTACCTCTCACTATACAGGGCCCTCTCCTTGAATTGTAAGTAGCCGCTCTTTGTGGTCGATAACATAATTCCAGATCAGAAGAAGGATTCTGAAATCAAGATGTTTTTAGATCAATGTTTCTCCATGGAATCCGGAGATCTCTAGTGGGTCTGCAAAGATTCTCCCAATTGTTTTGTGGGCTGAGTCAAAATGCAAGACACAGAAGTGTGTTGGGTGATTCTGCCTCCCCCTCCTTTGAAACATATTTTCCACTGCAGATTTCAAAGAAACATGTTTAAGAGAAGTTACAGGGATTCAGCCAAAAACACCTCAAAAGTGTGGGTTGTTTGTTTGTTTGTTTTTGTCAACTATAATTGAAAAATAAAGTCAAGTGCCATATGATTTCACTCATATGTGGAATTAATGAACTGAACTACCAAGCAAAATAGAGACAGACTCAGAGAGAGCAGGCAGACAACCCCGGGGGTGCGGCTGGGGAAGGGAGCGAGGGGATGGGAAGAGAGATTAAGCAAAAAAGGAGAGAGAGAGAGAGAGAGAGAGAGAACTCATGGACAACAGTGTGATTGCAGGGTTGGAGAGGATGGGTGGAGGTGGAAAAGGGCATAGAGGAGATAAATGGTGGTGATGGAAAAAAATAAAATTAAAAAGTGGGCTTTTTGTTGTTCACTGGCTGGTTTATTTGATCTAATAAGTAGGTGTAAATAGAGCAGAATCTTTCGTTCTGCTCAAGTAATTTAAGGAGCAAAAATCTTGAGACTCATCAGGCCAGATTAAAAAGTGGACCTTGCAAAGCACATCTTTTTGAAGGAAAGAATGTCAGGAGCTCAGGTGTGGAGTAAGGAAGGGGACTGTCAATTGCAGCTGCAGTTTAAGAAGATCTGCTTTTCCTCATCCTAGCTCCACAGCAAGAGTTAACCTCAGGAAAGCCTGTGCTGCTGGAGAGGTTTTATGAGTTATCAAATGGCCTATTTGATAGCCATCTAACACGCCAAAGCTTCCAGGCCGTCTCGGCTGCTCAGATGCTATGAGATAAAATGTACTTATGGTTAGATTGGCCTTTCCCTCTCTACTGTGCACATTCAGCTGTTTGTTGGGCCAATTTGCACAGCCATAGTTTCTTGGATTTCAAAACAGATGGGTTGTCTGCACTGCAGGTAAACAGTGTGGAAACTGTAAATTAAAATGAACTTGGAGGCCTCTAATTGGATTTTTCTGATGTACTTACAACACCATTTACCAATTCAGATAATTCAGTCATATGTGTAAAGTACTCTATGATAATTCAGCTACCTTCCTGAATGGCCCAGATGCTGTTAGCCCTTTTGATCCCTTGATGAAGACCAGACCAAGAATAAAGGAGGCAAAGTTCTTTCCATCTTGCTTGATAAGGTAAAAATAACTTGTTCACTCTTTGAATGTGATTGAAAAAAAAAAAAAAGAAAGAAAGAAAAACCCAATCCCAACATCTGGATGGAATTATTATTATATACCTCTCACGGACCTTCTGGTTCTTGAATGTTTTGATTAATTGTTCCCTTTCCAAAGTCTGTGGAGGCTCATGACCCCTGTCAGGGAATGATACTCTGCTACCAGTTACTGCAAGTTGGTTTAAATAGGTTGTCAAGATGCTGTAGCTGTGACCAAATCCCTGGCAGGGGCAGGTGAGGCAGTACATGCCACGTAAGTACACTCACATGTTTCTGTGTGGATACCCAGTGGGAAGGGTATGGTCCTTCTGGAGAAACTGGGGCTCTCTATTGTACTGCATAGTGTCCTAGCCTTAGAATCTGCCTCTATGGATACACTCTCGTGTTTGATTCCTATTACGGCTAATGTTTCTGGATCCATAGGGTATAGCAGAAAAAGGACTAGAGTATCAGAAGACCTGGTTTCAGTTCCAGTAAGCTCTGGGATTTATTTTTATTTATTTTTAAATATATTTGTATTGACTTCAGAGAGGAAAGGAGAGGGAGAGAGAGAAACATCAATGATGAGAGAGAATCATTGATTGGCTACCTCCTGTATGCCCCTAACTGGGGATCAAGCTTGCAGTCAATGCATATGCCCTTGACTGGAATTGAACCCACAACTTTTCAGCAGTCCATAGGCTGATGCTTTATCTACTGAGCCAAACCAGCTAGGACAATTTCTGGGATTTTAAGCTAATTTATTTGCTTTCACTGAGCTTCAGTTTTATATACATACTAGAGGCTTGGTGCACAAAATTTATGCATGGGGTGGGGGGTCCTTCAGCCTGGCCTGCACCCTCTCCAATCTGGGACCCATGGGGGATGTCCGACTGCCTCTCACAATCCTCAACTGCTGGCTCCTAACCGCTCGCTTGCCTGCCTGTCTGCCTGATCGTCCCTAACTGCTCCCCTGCTGGCCTGATGGCCCCTAATTGCCTCTGCCTCGCCCTGCACCCAGGACTCAGGATTCCCTCCTCTGGCTGGTCGCAAGCACCTGGGACCTGGGCTTCCCTCTCTAGCTGGCCACAGGCACCTAGGACCCATGCCGGTTTCACCTAGACCGGCCGTAGCTGCAGGGGATCATGGGCAGGTGGCTTCACCCAGGCCACAGCCACAGGAGCCTGGGACCATAGTGCCTGGGACCACGGGGTGGGCGGCTTGTCCCTCTCCCAGGCTGCAGCCTGGCTGGTCTCCATTCCTTTCTCATGAGCTCAATTTTGCCTGGATGGTCCCCATTCGTCTCTCCCCAGTGTTCAGTGTCTGAGCCATTACTGTGTGATAGTGTGAGGGCGTGATGACTATTTGTGTGTGTGTGTGTGTGTGTGTGTATATTTAGAGGCCCGATGCACAGGGGTGTGTGTGTCCCTCAGCCCAGCCTGTAACTGGTGAGATTGGGCCTAAACGGGCAGTTGGAGATCCCTCTCACAATCCAGGACTGCTGGCTCCCAACCGCTCACCTGCTTGCCTGCCTGATTGCCCCTAACTGCTTCTGTCTCCCAGCCTGATCACCCCCTAACTACTCCCCTGCCAGTCTAATCAATGCCTAACTGCTCTCCTGCCAGCCCAATTGCCCCTAACTGCCCTCCCTTGCCAACCTGGTCATCCCTAACTGCCCTCCCCTGCTGGCCTGATCGCCCCCAACTGCCCTTGCCTGCTGGCCTGATTGCTCCCAACTGCCCTCCTCTGTTGGCCATCTTGTGTGTTGGAGTGATGGTCAATTTGCATATTGCCTCTTTATTAAATAGGATTACCTCTTTATTAAATAGGATATATATATATATATACCGTATTTTCCGACGTATAAGACTACTGGGCTTATAAGACAACCCCCAACTTTTGAGAAGATTTTCCTGGGTTAAAAAGTCCGGACAGAGACCGTATGTGGCACAAAAAGGAGCCAACCAGAGACACTTGTGGTCTCTATCTGGCTCCATTGATGACCCCCAACTTTTGAGAAGATTTTCCTGGGTTAAAAAGTCATCTTATACGCCGGAAAATACAGTGTGTGTGTGTGTGTATGTGTGTGTGTATCTAATCTAATAAAAGTGTAATATTAAAATTAACTGTTTCTTTGGGATGCCTAAGCCACTCCCACCAGCCAATCAGAGAGACTGTATGCAAATTAACCCAGCCAAGATGGTGGATGCTGCAGCCCTGGGAGAAGCCGCACACCGGGGTCCAGCAGGGAAGACCGAAGACCTCTGCCCCGCGATCTAGGAGGCAGCCATAGGGTGGCAGGAGCAAGCTGGCTCGTGGCTGCAGCTGCGGGGTGGGAGGAGCAGGGTGGGAACAGCCAGCCAGCCCCTTGGCTGCGGCCTAGGAATCGATTGATCGTGGGGCACACAATGGATTCCAGGCGGCAGCTGAGGAGGGGCGGGAACAGTCAGCTGGCCCCCCGCTCCTCGGTTCCTGCCTGGAAAGCAATTGATGGCAGGGCACCCCCCTGCCCATCTCCCCGTCTTCTGTGAGAGGCCTTGTTTCCCTTCAGAGCTGGGGTGAACCCATGGGAGCCAGGAGATGGAGAGATGGGGGCGGTGCAGAGGGAACAGCAGCCAGGGAGAGTTTGGGGGAAGTAACCAGGTGGGGGAAGGGTGGAACAGGATGGAGGGAAAAACTTTATAAAAGAGTCAGTGGACAGCAGCATTAAAAAAAGAGGATGTATGAATGAACTGTAGGGCCTATAATGAAAACCAAGTACAGTTGTGTACTGGGGACAGATTTTAAAAGTAGAAGTCAGAAAAGAAAAAAGATAAATGATAGTGGATAATTAGGCAGGTAGATAGGTATTAAAACAGTGGAAGTAAGTAGAGAAGAATGTATGGCAAAGGTAGGATGAGAGAAAAAGAGGGAGGGAAGAAAAGTTATAAAGGGGGAGCTGGTAGAGCTTAAAAGGAGAATGGGAAGAAGGAAGGAATGGGGGAGAGAGCAAAGCAGGTCAGAGGGAGGAAGTGAAGAAAAAAATTAAGGTGGGAAGGAAGGAAAAGGGGAGGGTGGACAGGGGTAAAGATAAAGGAAAGAAGGAATGTGGGAAGGGAAGGAGGGCAGTAGAAAATGGGAAGAATGATGATGGAACAGAAGTAGGAAATAAGGAGGAAAGAAAAGTTTATAAATAATGAGTTAGTAGGAAAAGTGTTACATAAAGGAGAAAAATTGTGTGAGAGGAAGAAGCCAATAAGGAAGTCAAATACAATTGTGTGTGAAAGGGATAAGATTAAAAAAGAAAGTTAATAGGGGTGACCAGGCCAGCAGGGGAGGGCAGTTAGGGGGATCAGGCAGGCAGGCAGGCAGGCAGAGTGGTTAGGGAAAGCAGGCAGGTTAGTGGTTAAGAACCAGAGGTCCTGGATTGTGAGAGTCCCCAAGAACTCCATATTGGAGAGGGTGCAGGTTGGACTGAGGGACCGTCCCCCCTTTCCGCCCCCCCCC